>CABHPQ010169842.1:11190-23888 GCA_902168405.1 Peromyscus aztecus
CTCACTTGGTAGCCCAGGCTGGCCTCGAACTCACAGAGATCCGCCTGGCTCTGCCTCCCGAGTGCTGGGATTAAAGGCGTGTGCCACCAACACCCGGCGCAACTAGCTCTTATAACTTAATTAACCCATATTTTGTTCATCCACATTCTGCCACATGGCCCTTTACTTCTCCTCAGTACAGCATGTCCAACTTGCTCAAGTCTACTGGCGAAAATCTGTGCGCCTAGATTCCTCCTGCCAGTTCCTCTCTCTGCCCAGAAGTCCTGCCTATCCTCTCCTGCCTGGCTATTGGTCATTCAGCTTTTTATTAAACCAATCAGAAAACTCCGTAGGCAGAAACACATCTTTACAGTATACAAAAAGATTATCTATGTCACAGTAGATCTCTTGGAGAGGACCTGTGTTTGACTCAGCACCCATATGGCGTCCACAACCATACAAAATTCCAGTTTCAAGGGATCTGATGCTCTCCTCCAATCTCCTTGGCACACACGTGGTATAAATATATGCATGAAGACAAAATACTCACACATCTAAAAATAAATAAATCTTTATGGGCGTGGTGGTGCACGTCTTTAATCCCAGCACTTGGAGGCAGAGGCAGGTAGATCTCTGTGAGTTCAAGGCCAGCCTGGTCTACAAAGTGAGTTCCAGGACTAACAGAAACCTTGCCTCAAATAAATAAATAAATAATAAAAAACAATAACACAAACCTTTCAGACAACCTGTGTTTCTGAGACAAGTGAATTATAATTATATATGCACTAATACATACAATCCACCCCATATATTTATATATAACTCAGAGAATGTGCCATTAAAATGATATATTCAAACATGATATATTCAGAGAGATTGTAATAATACTTAGGTAACACATGATATTTGGAAATGAGAGAAGTTGTTCATGAGAAAAGTTCCAGGATGGAAAAAAAGAAAATGTACAAAATAGAGATCAGAGCCATAGCAGTGAAATGTTAGAGAGGTGAGGTAAAAATATTTTCTTTGTTTTAAAATAGTTTCCATTCTTCTCATGTAAACACGTTTTTTATCACGGAAAGTATCAAACTTTTAAAAGTCTGATGATGGTCCTCTTTCTTAAACATGCTCTGCCTGGCTGGAGAGATGGCTCAGAGGTTAAGAGCACTGGCTGCTCTTCCAGAGGTCCTGAGTTCAATTCCCAGCACCCACATGGTGGCTCACAACCATCTGTAATGAGATCTGGTGCCCTCTTCTGGCCTGCAGGGACACATGCAAGCAGAACACTGTATACATAATAAATAAATAAATCTTTAAAACAAACAAACAAACAAACAAAACATGCTCTGCCCTCGGCTGGCAGAAGTGGATTCTGGGAACATTACTGTGAACCTCCTGTGGTGCCCAGCAGTGCTCAGAGACTTCAAAGATGGGTGCAGCTGACTCCCCAACACAACTGTCGCTTGACAAATGAAGGGAACCGGGCCCAACCGCGCATGCTCAGTGCTGTGAACTCACCCTTACTTGCGAAATGGATGCTGCTTTTGAGCCAGGAGGCAGGCAGGTTTTAGCAGCAGGCAGATAGAGAGGGACACTGGGATCTCCCGGTATAATGATGTGGCTGGTGCGTGAGGATTGCTTCAGCCAAAACGCTGCTAGAGAGGGACTTCTGCAACATAGTGATTTTTAGTGACTCTGAGTACAGTTGTAGCCTCCCTACAAACATTCTAGGGTTTTCTATATCCCAGGCTTTAGTGTGTGGTAGACTCTGCAGTAGCTGCTTTTCTGTTGCTGTGGTAACACACCTTGACCAAAAGCAACATATGGGAGAAAGAATTTAAGAAAGCCTTAAGGTTCCAGAGAGAGTCCATCATGGCCGGCAGGCACGGTGCCACATAGGGGAAGGAATAGGAAACTGAGAGGCCACATCTTCAACTGCAAACGCGAAGAAGAGAGAGAACTGGAAGAGGGGTGTGGCTACAAACACTCAAAGCCCACCCCCACCCCCACCCCCACCCCCCGTGACTCAGTTCCTCCAGTTAGACTGGACTACCTCCCCAAACAGTGCTACCAACTAGTGCCACCAGCCGGCAGACCCATGTTCAAACAGCCGAGCCTATGGAGGCTGTTTCTCATTCAAACCACCACAAACTCCTTACCAGGAATACCCATCTGATCTAGCTTGGCCGATTTAGATTCCATTCAGCCTCCAAGTGCGACCCACTTCTGGGTCATGCTTTGTGGTGATCTGAATGAGAATGGCCCCCATAGGCCCATAGAGAGTGGCACTATTAGGAGGTGCAGCCTTGTTGAAGGAAGTGTGAACTTGTTGGAGGAAGTGTGTCACTGGGGGTGGGTCTCAGATGCTCAAGCCAGGCCCAGTGTCTCACTCTCTTCCTGCTGCCTGCCAATCTAGATGTAGAACTCTCAGCCACCTCTCCATCACCATGTCTGCCTGTGTGTCAACAAGCTCCCTGCCATGATGATAATGGACTAAAGCTCTGATCTGTAAGCCAGCCCCAATTAAATGTTTCCTTTTTAAGAGTTGCCATGGTCATCTCTTCACAGCAATAGAAACCCTAAGACAAACTTCTAGACAAAATTAGTCCTCACCTTGTGTGCATGTCTGAAATACTATAATGTAACAAAAGTTCTGGGGTAGAAACATCTGCAAGGGTGAGTTCAGAACTTCAAAGAGCCTAATTATATAATATGTAATTTCAGATTATATATTTGATCCAGAGTCTATAATTTATCTTTAGCTATCCACACCACCACCCACCATTATTAGCCATCCCTTTCCCACCCCTGTGTCCGATCTAACACATCCTATGACTATCAGATCAAACTTTTTAAAGTACATTAACTCAGCAGACCACTGGCTTCAACAACGCCAAGTCTAAGATGTCATCCACAGCATCTGAGACCTATAACAGAGGACTACTCCATCTTCACTGTACTTTACCTCTCTGATGAGTCCACCAGTGTATTTAAAAAAAACTGTCTTGACTTGTGACTGTCTTTGTTCTGTTACTATAAAAGTGTGGAACACCTTCCAAGTTGGAACACGGAATTTGGGGTGACCTAAATCTGTGTTCTTGGATTGCCAATATTTGGCTCCAGAATAAACTACGTCTTATTACTGATATCATCGGGCTTGGAGCTTGACAAATATTCTCTACCTTCTTTGTTTCTTCACTTCTCTTTTCTTGTTTCTTGATACTTTTTGTCATTTTATGTACATCCTCAGTTAGCTTCTCAGAGACATTTTCGAAATTCTTTTTAGTGCTTGCTCCAGATGATACACTGTAGCAGGAATCTTAAAGAGTCTTATTAATAAAATCAAACCCGAGGCCAGGTATTGGGGTGAACACTGGAAGGTCAGAGAGCCAGAACAAGCCACAGCTACCTCACCTCGCCGGATCCTCAGCTGGTCTTGCTTCCTCAGACTGGAGGCCTCTGAGTCCTCATCCAGAATGGGTCTCAGCTGAACTGCTGCTCGAAATCCTGAATGCTTAACCAGACCAAATGCCTCTAGTTTCTGCTCCTCACGCCTTATATGCCTTTCTGCTTTCTACCACTACTCCCTGGGATTAAAGGCGTGAGTCACCATGCCTGGTCACTTCCAATGTGGCCTTGAACTCACAGAGATCCAGAGGGATTTCTGTTTCTGGAAAGCTAGGATTAAAGGTGTGTGCTACCACTGCCTATCCTCATGTTTAATATTGTGGCTGTTCCGTCTCTGACCCCAGGTAAGTTTATTAAGGTACACAATATTTTGGGGAACACAATACCACCACAATACACCGTTGACAATCTGTAGTCAATCTCAACTCGATCCTTTCTGTTGACCCCTGGCTTTCCTCTCCTCTTCTGCACACACTAGCTTTCCTCAGTGCTCTGCCTCTCTGCTCCTGGCTAGACTACCTACAATCTCTTCCTTGAGCTTAAAGAAGGAATTCCTTTCTGTTTGTCCTGTAGAATCATTCTTCCGGCATGGCATCCTCTTGGCTTCTGTTTGAAATAGTGTTTTCATTTTACCTCTGGTGGTTTTGCTGGGTACCAAGTTCTAGGTTGGCAACTGTTTTCTTTTGCCCCCTCTGAAGATGTCATCCTGCTGTGTTCTAGCACCACCCCTATACACAGACAAGTAAACAAATAAAAGGTGTTTTGGGGGCTTTGTTTTGAGACAGGGTCTCTCTACACAGCCATGGCTGTCCTGGAACTCTCTATGTATGCCAGGCTGGCCTGACTTCACAAAGATCCACCTATCTGGCACCCAACGTGGTAGCAAGAATTTCCACCCAAAAACCTGAGAAAGCTTTTTAAAAAAGGTTATAAAATGAAGCCAAGAGCAGCTTCCTAATTCGCATAGCTCATGGCTGGCCTCGATACAAGACACTTCTTCCAGCCGCTGTCTGCCAGCTTGGGAGCACAGCCACGGGCTTAAAAACACAGGCATACTACTTAATGCTGCTTCCCAGAATTGGGGAGATAAGCATGACTCATTGGTACCTGCGCCATGTTAAAAAACCTAATGGGACAGGGGCCAGCAGCCAATGCTGCTACCACTTCAGTCCTAGCCACACTGCAGTTTAAATCAATGGTCAAAAAATGATTACACATTCACAATAGGACAGATTCAGATGTATAAAACTCTAAACAGTTTACAATATATGTAGAAAGGTACATAAGCTTGAGAGAGAAAAGAGAAAGGATATAGATCGTCATAAAAATAAAACAAAGTCTTAAATAAAATAATATACAAAAATGTAATGAGCCGTGTAAAGATGGAAATTACAGAGAGTCTGGATTATGTTGTCTTTGGGATTTTTAACTGGAGAGAGACATTTGTAAAGGCTGCTGAGTTAAGCCAATATATATATTTTAAAGGTATCTTGACTTCAAAACTTATGTCTAAGGATATGTTGCTTTGGAAAAGAGTTTCCGCTTTTCTTTCTACAGAAGATGAGAAGATGTGGGTTCCTTCCAGGTTAATATGGTTCCATCAAGGACAACCCCCTGAGAGGTCTCCAGATGATCCAACATTCAGAACAGCGTTAAGGCAACTGGCTCAGAGAAAACAGCCTCACAGACTGCTCTAATCAGGACTTGACCATAATCCTAAAATTTTCTTTATGTCCCCATAAGACTACCAGTGGCCCCAATCAGCAGGAAGTAGCCTAAAAGACTATGCCAACATTCCCAAAAAATGGATTATGGATGTTTGTCTTTGTTTAGGGATTGGTTACAAATTGTTATTGGTCATAGCCAATCTCTTTCTAAAAGAAAAAAGGGGATATGATATAGATATAATAGGATAAAAGGGTAGATTATTGAATTTACTTTTAAAGAGCAACAACTTGTTTGACATGTCTTACATTGCTATGGATTTTGGTTTATTGATAAAAATTTAAAGTTAATTTTGTTATACTATATATTTTTCTATTCTTGTTTAGGGTATTATGTTTATAAAACTCATTTAAAATTGTAATATATAATTAAAATACAGAATAATTAGTCATTTATGATAATCAAACTTATAATCATGCTAGTCAAGTTTTTTAGATATACAAAGATATATTTCAATTAGATAGGTAATCTTCAAACACTTCAAAGACTTACAAAATATGGCATTTAAAATGTTTTAAAAACTTAGACTTTTCTGGACGAGACACATCTGCTCCTGGCAGCACTGATTTACTTCAAAGAGGAAGATGGGCATTGAAGACACTCCATATGGGGTTTATCTTTGTCTTGGCAAAACTGGCCATTTGGACAAAAAACTGCTCATGCCTTGATAATATGTTATATAAACTGGACATGCAGGACCCATAAGAAAATGACCACTGATTTTGCCAAAACAAGGTGAGATGGTCCTTCAGGTTCCTGCTTCACAGAGGAGACTGCCAGACATTCTACAAGACACAGGGAAAAGTGACTGAGAGACTCTAGGCCTATAGGCTGAAGATGGATACCCCAACACTGCAGAGGAAATTTGGATGACTGTCCAGGCAGCCAGCTGTCTCTGTCATTTCTAGAATTATGGAAGTTGTTTGTAATGCACTTCCTGTTTACTCAGATAATATTATATCCTTCTGGAGTTTTTGATAGAGTTGAAGACTAGATGGTTATAATTATAGCTTTCCTTAGTCATGATAAAAGACAAATTAAATATAAAACTTTAGACTCACAAAATAGGATAGCTGATAAAATATATTCTAATTTTGCCAAATATAAATAGACTAGATATTGTAATTATAATTTTTGCTTGATAACTGTTTTGTCATATATAATTTTACTATGTTAAAGTTAAAACATTCCTTTTTGATTAGACAGAAAAGGGGAAATGCTATGGGATATCTTTCTATATGTTATGAATATATGTTGCTCTGATTAGGAGGTAAATAAAGCTGTATTGGCCTATGGCAAGACAGGATGGAGCCAGGCAAGAAAATCCAAAAGAGATAATAAAAGGAAAATAAGGGGAGATGCCAAACCGCTGTCCAAGGAGCAACATGTAATGGGACACAGGTAAAGCCATGGAACATGTGGCTTTACATAGATTAATAGAAATGGGTTCATTTAAGATGAAAGAGCTAGCTAACAAGAAGCCTGTGTTAGACCATACAGTTGGTAATTAATACAAGCCTCTGAATGATTATTTTATAAACGACTATGGGACCTCAGGGCCGGGCAGGATACAAGAAAACTTACAGCTACAACCTATCTTTGCTTCCCCAGAGCCAGATGTGGTGGCTCATGCCTTCAGTCTCTCTCTTTTTAAGTCCTTTAACACTCAGCCTTAGGGATTCTCTTGAAAACTCAGAAATAGTGGCAACATTAACAGGAGCAATAACTGATGGATGCTGGGAAGGTACTGTGCCCTCTCTCCACCACTGGTTTCTACTCATATAGTGACCACTTACTGCAGGCTGCCACACTACCACCCCTTCCCTGAGCTGTGACGGATCTGGAAATAGATTCTTAAGGATCTACAGGGCTGGACAGGGCTTTGTCGATAGTGCCAAGCTGCTCTTCCAAGGGTCTAAGAAACATACTTTTCGTCAATATAAGTCACTCTCATTAGCTCCAGGGAACACCTTGGTGTACAGCCCAGCATGGTCTGCTGCTGTACTTTATAGCACCAGGGGACAGTGAGGCTGGAGAACTCAGGAGGTCAGGGGGCCCAGGAGATGCCTTTGGAACCTAGTTTGTTTGTGACAGTTGGAGGGCTGTGTCCTGATGGAGGGGCTGCTGTCAGCCATGCCTAGAGCTCACAGGGCAGGGCAGGCATTGTCTACGTATACGAGGTACAGCTGTGGCGGTGAGCAGAGAGCCCTCTAAGGACATGATAAGTGACAAGGAGCCTGGGCAGGGGGCCATTTCAGGATGGACAGAGTGGAGGAAGAGGAAAAAAGAGGAAGACAGAAAAGATTGATGAAGAAGCCACAAAGAAAGGATTTACTGTGAGGGTAATGACAGACTAGGTTTCCAGGGAAACTCAATTAGTGGTCACCAGTGAGCAGGTTGGAAGTGTCAGCAGCTGTGCTGAGGAAGGGAGGAACAGAAATTAGATTACCGTGGGCTAAATATCCCCACCCTTACCCCCACATAAGGTCACCCTTAGAGCATCCAGCAGGCAGGCTCCAACCCAGCCTAGGCTGAGATCAGCAGCTCTGCCAGAGGCAGGACTGAGTTGGTGTGGAGGGACAGACAGGCCTAACTTGCCTATGCCACCTCAGGATGCATATCTGGGCTGAGACCCAGCCAGAGATAGCAAGAAGGCAAAGGACACAAACCCACAAGCCCAGCTGGTGAGTGGACAGCTGCAAGGGCGTTGTCTCTACACCAGGCTATCTAGGCCCTGGCTCTCTCCACAGTGCCAGAACTGACCCCTTTGTAACATACAGCTGTCAGAGACACCACGCCCTGGACCAGCACCCAGGCAGTCTATGGTGCCTTCTCTTTTAGCTTTTCTTTTGCTTTTGTTTTTTAAGATACTTTTTTAAATTATATGTATGTGTTTGTCTGCATGTTGGTGTGTACTAATGAGGAGGCTAGAAGTATAGGATGCCCTTGGAGCTGGAATTCCTGAAGGTTGTGACCTATCAGATATAGGTGCTGGGAACTGAACTCAAGTCTTCTGCAAGAGCAGGAAGCACTTTTTATTTGTTTGTTTTGTTTTGTTTGTGGGGGGGGGGGTTGGTTTTTGAAACAGGGTTTCTCTGTGTAACAGCCCTGCCTGTCCTGGAACTCACTCCGTAGACCAGGCTGGCCTCGAACTCACAGAGATCTGCCTACCTTGGCCTCCCAAGTGCTAGGAATAAAGGCGTGTGCCAGGAAGCACTCTTCACTGCTAAGCCTTCTCCATCCATCTTTTTTTTTTTTTAAATTTATTTATTTTGTGTATGAGTGCTCTATCTGCATGTACACCTTTATGTCAGAAAAGGGCACCAGATCTCATTACGGATGGTTGTGAGCCACCATGTGGTTGCTGGGAATTTAACTCAGGACCTCGTGAGGGGGCGTGGGGGAGCAACCAGTGCTCTTAACCTCTGAGCCATCTCTCCAGCACTCCATCCATCTTTTAGCTTTTCTATGTATTTAGCTTTTTTGACATTTGGCTGATAAATGCTGCTTAAGGACACTTGAATGGGAAGGGAGGACACTGGAGTTGACTCTGGTGCTTATACACTTCCAATAAAGGTGGAAGATCACACTTGTATGAAAATATCCTCGTGAGGGTCTGTGAGATTCTGGTCCTCAGGGAACAGAAAGGCTGGCCTCACCAGGTCCCGGGCCACCCCTTGGCAAGTGACTTGTCAGATAGTCTCCTCACAGTTCCTCCAGAGTGGTGGGCGCAGCAAGGCAGTTTTTGGAAAGTGAGAAGAGTATTCACTGAAGAAACCACTGATGTTCATTTTGCTCTTTCAGTTATGACTCAAGCAAATTTTGGACATGAAGGAAGCCACAGTTTGGAAGATTTGGGGCACTTTGGGTCAGTCTTCCACATCCTGCATCCCTGGCCCTGTGGCAGGTGGTCTGTGGAGGGCAGACCCCATCCTGGCACTGGGGGAGACTTGTGACTTCCCACTGCCCCCCTCCCTGACCTCCTCCTTTCTTCTTTCCTGCTCAGTGCTCTCCCACTCCAGACCTGCCCAAGCTGCTCTTGCTTGCTCTCTAGTGGCCATGTTTGCAATGCCCATCTGAGAAAAAGTCCCCTACCTGCTGCTCAGAAGGACCCACTCAACCTTGAACGTGAGCCAATGGGGTCAGCCAGGATGTTTTCCGAAGTGATGTCAAGAAAGAGACAGTGGAAGCTGGGCGGTGGTGGCACACACCTTTAATCCCAGCACTCGGGAGGCAGAGGCAGGCGGATGTCTGTGAGTTCGAGGCCAGCCTGGTCTACAGAGCGAGATCCAGGACAGGTACCAAAGCTACACAGAGAAACCCTGTCTCGAAAAAACAAAACAAAACAAAACAAAAACCCCAAAAAAGAAAGAAAGAAAGACAGTGGGCTAATGAGATGACTCAGGGGTAAAGGCACTTGCCACCAAGCCTGATGACCTGAGCTGGATCCCTGGGAGCCACATGGTGGAAGCTGAGAACAGACTCCTGCAAATTGTCCTCTGGCCTGCACACACACACACATACCCCCCTCCACATGAACAACTATAATAAAACATTTTTTAGAAGAAAGATTGATGTATCTAATGAGCATTTCATGAGTATGAATGAGATGTGACAAGTGGCTGGGGTCAGGCTCCATGGTGTCAGGGTTTGATTATTAAAGTTTGGAAATTTCCGCCCTTGTCTTCAGCTTTTTATTTATTTATTTATTTATTTATTTATTTATTTATTTATTTATTTATTTATTTATATCCCACCTCCTACCTTGACAGAGGAGCAATGAAAGTGGTTTTCTTCTGTGGCTGCTTCAGAGCATGGAAGGACCCTGGTTCACATTGCTGACCTGCCTTGCAGTTAGTTGTCAGTCATAAAAAGCTTGCGTGGTATCTTGGGGAGGGGAGGGAGGGCATATCTTAAGAGGTTGAAGAGAAGACTGACATCAATCTAAGGTCAAGAGCTCCTAGATGGTAGGAAACAGGTGCCAGTGTTGATAGGAACAGCTGATATCCCTGAGGCAATACCAACTGGAGATCTGGAGCTTAATGACCTGTAACCTGGAAGACACCAATCATGCAGGAAGGGCTGAAAGAAAAAATTAGAATAGTGAGCTGACCCAAGAGAGGCAGTAACCAGGAAAGCCTGTCCTGTGTGTCCTTTTTCAGGCACGCTCCCTCACAGGCTTTCTCTTATCTTTAGTCTTTTATACTGTCTTAGTTACCTTTTTACTGATGGGCTAAGACACCACGACCAAGGCAACCTAATAAGAAAGAATTTGTTGGGTCTTATCGTTTCAGAGGGTGAGTCTCTGACCATCATGGCGGAGAGCATGGAAGCAGGCAGGCAAGCATGGTGCTGGAGCAGTAGCTGAGAGCTCACATCTTGGGATACAATCATGAGGCAGAGAGAGCTAACTGGGCATGGTATGGGCTTTTAGAAAGCCCATCCCCAGTGACACACCTCCTCCAACAAGGACACACCTCCTTCAACAAGGACACACCTCCAAATCCTTCCCAAACAGTTCCACCAACTGGGAACCAAGCATTACAACATATGAGCTTGTGGGGGCCATTCTCATTCAAACTACCACACACACTATGTTTTCAGTTGATTGGCATAGACCCAGTATTCTTCTCCTAGGGCCAGGCAGATAGCATGTTGTGCCACTGTATGCATGCCAAAAGCACACACATGTTGTCCCATCATAAGCATGTCAAAAACACAGTTTTGGAGTGCTTCTGAGACAAGAAACACAGCCTGGTCTTGAAGGGTCTTGAAGGCTATTGAGATGCGGTCTAGTTTCAGAGCTAATTGAGCAATTTTTGAGAAGTATAAGAAGCCAATCTGGCCGGGCGGTGGTGGCGCATGCCTTTAATCCCAGCACTTGGGAGGCAGAGGCAGGTAGATCTCTGCGAGTTCGAGGCCAGCCTGGGCTACAGGGTGAGTTCCAGGAAAGGCGCAAAGCTACACAAGAGAAACCCTGTCTCAAAAAACCGAAAAAAAAAAAAAAAGAAGAAGCCAATCTGAAGCCAGACATATCTATAATCCCAGAATTTAGGAGGTGGAGGCAGGTGGATCAGAAGTTCAAGGTCATCCTTAGCTCTCTAGTGAGCTTGAGAACGGCCTGGGCTACGTGAAAACCTTTCTAAAACAAAACAATCAAATACCCCCAAAACAACCACCACCACCACCACCAAAGAAAAAAGAAAACATAGAAATCTGAGTCCACTTATTCTGTTATCCATGCCTGCCATGATGCCGGCTCCCATGAGCAGGGTACAGTGGCTAATCCTGGTTGTCAGCTTGATACATCTGAGAAGAGGGACCCTCAACTGAAGAGTTACCTCCACTGGATTTGGCCTGTAGGGCATGACTATGGGGGCATTTACTTGATTGCTAATTGGTGTAGGAGTGCTAGCCCTCTGTCGGTGGTACATCCTAGACAGGAGGGCCTGGGCTGTCCAAAGTGCTGGTCCCAAGAGGGAGCGCACTAGAAAAGCATCCGTCCTTGGTTTCCGCTGCAAGCTTCTGCCTTGAGTCCCTGCCTTGGCTTCCCTGCGTGAGGGACTCTAACCTATGAGCTGAAATCAATCCTTTCCTCCTCAAGTTGCTGTTGGTTATGTGTTTATTGTAGCGCTGGAAAAGCAAACTGAAACAGAAGGGTACATCAACCGGACAGCTCTCCCAGGCAGAAAGATCCCTAAAAGGTACAGGGGGACTTGACTGCTAGTTACAACTTGGATATAGGCAGAGTGGGAAGTGATGGTGTGGTGTCCGTCCAGTTAGCTGGAAGACCATGATAGGCATTAATTTCACACAAGATGGAAATTCAAGACCTGAGAGGCGTCTTCGAAAATGATAACTAAGTCCATCTGTATGAATTCCAAAAGGGATAATGCCCATCACTGAATTGGTACGCATAAATTCAAGATGGTATTGAAGCAAAACATGTGACAAAGGAAAACATTGAATCAGAGGGTGAAAGTATTACCAGAGTCCCGAAATAAAAATAAAAAATGATAGTTGCATTTAAAAAAAAACTCATGCAAGTACTCATACATGCACATAAAAATAGATTTTTTTTTTTTTTGGTTTTTCGAGACAGGGTTTCTCTGTGTAGCTTTGAGCCTTTCCTGGAGCTCACTTGGTAGCCCAGGCTGGCCTCAAACTCACAGAGATCCGCCTGCCTCTGCCTCCCAAGTGCTGGGATTAAAGGCGTGCACTGCCGTCGCCGCCGCTACCACCACCCAGCTTGATTTTTTTTTTAAAGATAGGCTCAGTTAGAATCTGAAGGACTTTGGTCCCTTCAGTGTATGGCCTGATGAAAAAAGAATCTTCCATTGGGAGGATCCAAGGAGTTTGTTCTCTGGGCTTCATAATCATCCCTCTGGGGATTTATATATGTATCTCCAACCCAGGTGGCCACTGTACACTGCAAGGCTCACCAGAAAGACCACTCTGGTGTCTCTCCAGGACCCCTAGAGATTTGTCAGGATAAACAGCCGCACAGCTCTTATTCCTGGCTGCTTCAGTTCCCAATCCTATTATAAATATATATATATATATATATATATATATATATATATATA
>CABHPQ010169842.1:23988-71255 GCA_902168405.1 Peromyscus aztecus
GGAGAGCCACAGTAAGGGCAATTAATTCTACTTTTCAGGATGACATGAAAACATCAGAAAAGGGACCCACAGTCTATGCCCTCTGAAACTAACTATTGCATACCCCTGTTCTGTATGGCAAATGTGTTGCTAATAAAATACTGATTGGCCTGTGGCTAGGCAGGAAGTATAGGCGGGGCTAACAGAGAGAATTAAAAGAACAGGAAGGCAGAGGGAGTCACTGACTGCCAGCCGCCACCAGGACAAGCAGCTTGTAAAGATGCCGGTAAGCCACGAGCCATGTGGCAAGGTATAGATTTATAGAAATGGATTGATATAAGATATAAGGACAGTTAGCAAGAAGCCTGCCATGGCCATACAGTTTGTAAGCAATGTAAGTCTCTGTGTTTACTTGGTTGGGTCTGAGCAGCTGTGTGACTGGCAGGTGAGAGAGATTTGTCCTGACTGTGGGCCAGGCAGGAAAACTCTAGCCACATACCCCCAAAATTTATTACCTGCCCCCATAAAACTACTGCTATTGGTGACCCAGGAAGCCTCAGCTTGGGAAGGCATTTAATCTAGCACCTTTGGGTTTGTGAACTGGCTCCACATAATAATGCTATGGGGGAGGGGGGCTGAGGGATAGGTAAAAGTGAAGTATCGGATATGAAGATTGGTTAAGGTTTCTGGTAAGTGCTACAGCAGTGGTTCTCAATCTGTGGGTCATGGCCCCTGATGATTAGCCGACCCTTTCATATGGGGTTGCCTAAGTCCATCAGAAAACACAGATATTTATATTAAGATTCATGACAGCAACAAAATTACAGTCATAAAGTAGCAACAAAAATAACTTTATGGTTGGGGGGAGTCACCACGACATAAAGAACTGTATTAAAGGGTCGCAGCATTAGGAAGGTTGAGAACCACTGGTTTAGGGTCTGTAAGAGAACCATCTGGTACTCCTTGATTCTGCTATCTGAGACCTAGTGAAAGGCCCTCACGTTGAGTGCTTCAAAGACCTAACGGGATGGGTATGCTGTCATACTATATCCCAGGGTTAATTTAGAGATCTCCATGATTAAGAGAGCAGCCACGGCCTTTCCACATTTCAGGCTTTGATATCAGGGTCTTCGAGGAAAGCTGGAAGGGTCCGTAAGGGCGGTTGTGGCAGGAGGTTGTAAATGAACATCCAGGATTGGAGATGCCCCAGACATAGGAGTAACGTGGATGATGTAGACACTATGGGAAGGGACTAAGAGGCCCCAGACAGCTCCAGGCCACTACAAGACAGGGTACTTGGTGTTGGGAGTGACAGAAGAACCTTTGGAGTCTCAGAAAAGTTTTAAATGAGCCTGAAGTTTATACATGATGTTCCTATGCAAGAGGGAAATGGGGCATCTAAGTGGGACCAGAAAGGAATGAGTATAAAGATGTTTTTGTCAACCATATAGGTTAAAAGGAGTGTAAGGCAGGCTGTTGGGGTTTGCTACCAATACCAGTGAGCAGGCCTCAGGAAGAGACATCAATAAGGAACATAACTTTGGTCCTTACCACGTCTAGGTTACTCAAGGTTCATCCATAGAGATGGAGAGTATGGGACCCTCTATAGCCTCAGCGCTCTGCCAGACTTTGGAGGAGAACCTCCTTCCTCATTGACCTCCTAATGGTCTAGGAACAAAGTCCAGGGCAACTGTCCTTTTTCAGGATTGACTGGAGTGCAAAGACCCTGGATGGAGGTTGACTTTCCCTCATGGGAAAGAGGGGGGCATTCTGGCTTCCAGTGGACTCCTCTTCACAGACTGGATGTGACTCTTGGGGAGGCTTACAGCCTGGTGGTTTGAGACCTTCTCAGTTGAGAAATTACGGGTGATCACAACAACAAAAGGAAATAATCCTTCAGCCAAAGGTGGTTTACTTTCCCTCAGACTGAACTGGGAGACTGCTAGACCGAACTCTAGGATTGCCTGAGAGGGTCAAGCAACATGCGGTTACTGTAGCCATACACTGGACCTGTCATTTGTCTCTAGTTTAACCTTTCTGGCTTTCAAGGTTCTTCTCAGTTATTAAAGACTTTGAAGACCATGTCTGACAAAATGGGAAAAGGAACCCAGGGTCCATAGTCTAGTGCTGGGGGATGTCTTTCTGCATGCTGTGAATATGTGTTGATCCCATTGGCTAATAAATGGACTGCTTTGGCCTATGACAAGGCAGCTTAGAGGCAGGCGGGAAATCCAGGATAGAGACAGGAAAAGGAGAGGCTCAGGAGAGAGAAGAGACGCTGCTAGCCACCACCAGGAGAAGCAAGATATAAAAGTACTGGTAAGCCACAAGACACATGGCAAAGTATAGATTTATAGAAATTGGTTAATTTAGGATGTAAGAGCTAGCTAGTGAGAAGCCTGAGTCATTAGGCCGTATAGTTTGAATATAATATAATTGAATAATATAAGCCTCTGTTTGTTTATTCGAGACCTCGGCTGCGGGATGCGGGTGGGAGAGATTTGTCCTGCCTCAGGGCCGGGCAGGACTAGAGAAAACTTCCGACTACAACCTAGTTTTGGAAGCCACTGCCCAATATCCAGAGAGGCTTGGCATATAAAATGTAAAGCCAGGATGGCTAAATATTCCTGGTTCTTGGGGTGCAGACTAGCACCCTTAGCCACAATTTCAGCTAGCCTAGGATGGCAAAGAGCAGGGTTCTTAGAAGCTCCCTGCAATGACCCCCAGGATTCGTTACCGTCAAATGGGTTTGATGTAAACTTTTCCACTTCTTCTGATAGTTAATTGCATAGTCTCAAAGGGCCTTTCTCCAATGTTCTTCTATGTGAGTGGCTTTCTACGACCAGATGGACCCCCTATCAGACACAGCAATGACTCTAGCCTGGGCTACAAATGTGAACTACATCGTCCCAGGAATGTACTAAAGGCCAGATTGTGGGACTTCCCCTCCCATGTGACAAATGATTAGGATACAGATTTCTCCCCAAGTTTAATCAAAGTCACAGTGAACCCCTTGGATTTCTTAATGAAGGTGAAAGGATCAACCCTAGTTTAGATTATTGGGGACAGGTCAGACTTAGGGAGGAGACAAGTACCTAGATGGTGCCCGGGTCTCCTTTAGCCACATTGCAAAGGTGAAGAATGTCTTCTGAGGGAGAGGGACAGCTTCACTTGTTCTCTATGTTCCCTTTCAGAAGCACCTGAGCACAGGGGCTGGAGAGATGGCTCAGTGGTTAGGAGCGCTGGTTGCTCTTCCAGAGGATCTGGGTTCAATTCCAGCACCGACATGGTGGCTCACAACCTCCTGTAATTCCAGTTCCAGAGGACCTCATGCCCTCTTCTGGCCTCCAAGAACACTGCACACATACGGTGTGCAGATCTACACGCAGGCAGACACTGATACACACACACACACACACACACACACACACACACACACACGTTTTATAAAATTACCTGAGTGTATCTGGGTAAGGAGGAGTGGGTTAGAGAGAGCTTCATGGAGAGAGAGGAAGTGAGACAGGGAGAAGACGACGTTGAAGATGGGGAGATGGTGTGGTAGTTTGAATGAGAATGGCCCCAGAGGCACATATGTTTGAATACTTGGTCCCCAATTGGTGGAACTGTTTGGGAAGGATTGGGGGGGGGTTGTTGGAGGAGGTGTGTCATGGGGGGGGTAGGCTTTGGGGCTTCAAAACACTGGTGCCACTCCCAGGCTTCTGTCTCTGCCTCCGGCTTGTAGATCAGCGCCTTTCTGGCCCCGTGCTGCCTGCCTGCCTGCTGCCACGCTCCCGGTGGTGATAGTCATGGACTCTAACCTCTGAGTCATAAGTCCCAAATGAACTCTTTCTTTTATAAATCTTACCACAGCAATAGAAAAGTAACTAAGCCAGATGGGATCAGAGTTCTGGGTGAAGGGGTGGCTGCTAGCAGAGAAGCCAGCGGTTGCGTAAGGCCTTCTACAAAGGAAGTCATGGAGCCGGGCGATGGTGTCAGACGCCTTCAATCCCAGCACTCAGGAGGCAGAGCCAGGAGGATCTCTGTGAGTTTGAGGCTAGCCTGTCTACACAGAGAGATCCAGGACAGGTACCAAAACTACACAGAGAAACCCTGTCTCAAACAAACAAACAAACAAAAACCACAAAGGAAGTCATGGAGACAACCATCATCTGGGACTGAGTTTGGGGAGGGGGCTAATGTAAGAGGATCTAGCAAGCTATTGTGACAATTGGTATTGCCAATGTGACCGGTTCTAGCATCTCCTGGGAAACAAACCTCTGAGCATGTCTGTGAGTTTCTAGAGTGGATTAACAAAAGTGGGGAGACCTACTCTAAATGCAGGAGGCAGCTTGGTACGGGCTGAATACAAAGGAGAAAGTGTCCTGGACACAGCAGCCATCTCTCTCTGCTTCCTGAGAGCGGATGCAGCTGCTCACACTCCTGCCACCAGGACCCCGACCCCCCCACCCCCAGAAGTGTCTGTACCTTCAAACTACAAACTGAAGCAAACCCCCTCTCCCTAAAGATGGTATTGGGTCACAGCAGTGAGAATCACTTACACAGGCACATGTGACACCCTCTCACGGCCGAGGGTCCCACTACAGGCTTTAAGGAATTGCAGGCTTTTTTCCCTGAGTTACAGCAATAGCGATCTGCTTGTAGGCTGTAGTTAAAGCTTAATATGCCATGAGGTGACCTGCTCTAGAAGTGCGTACTAACCAAATTTTGTTACAAAGGAACATTCAGAGCCCTGTGGTGGTGGCGCACGCCTTTAATTCCAGCACTCAGGAGGCAGAGCCAGGAGGATCTCTGTGAGTTCGAGGCCAGCCTGGTCTACACAGAGAGATCCAGGACAGGTACCAAAACTACACAGAGCAACCCTGTCTCAAAAACAAACAAACAAACAAAGGAACATTCAGTTTTCTTTTTTTTTTTCTTTTTAAGGGTGTGAGGACCAGATTTAGAGAATACAACCAAGGGTGTGTCAGAGGGAATAGAGAGCACAAGACCCATTGAATGGGTCCAACCAGAGGCGCAACATCCACCCAGAGGGCGTCTCTTGACGACAGTGGGTCTTCTCTATCATCAGGGGCAAGGCCTAGTATCATCACTTTGACTTGGGAAAGGGGGTGAGAGGGGGGATGATGGGAAAGGGGAGCCCTTACAACATGCTGCTTCACCCTGGACCTGCTGCCTCATGCTGAGCGCGGGCTCCCAGTTGGAAGAACAGCCTCTTATCGTTAGCCATTCTCCATCCCCCAGTTGCCTCCAGGTCTCGTTACACTGTAGCCAAGGCCAGAGTCCTTCAGTTATACACACAGGAAGGAAGGCACTTTGCAAGGGGCTGGAAGGAACTTTTCAGCTTGTAACTTGATGTGCGATGGCAGTCTCCAGTTCTGGATTTCAGGTCCATTGGACAGCCACTCCAACCAGGGACGCCCAGTTGCCCGCAGGTCTCTCCGATAGCCACCACAAGCACCAAAGTGAAGAAGGACCCAGAGAGACAAGGAAGGGGATCGTTCCCTAGATGGCCGCCAAGGCTGTGTTAAGAACAGTGGTGACGCCGGGCGGTGGTGGCACACACCTTGAATCCCAGCACTCAGGAGGCAGAGGCAAGTGGCTCTCTGTGAGTTCGAGGCCAGTCAAGTCTACAGAGTGAGTTCCAGGACAGCCACAGAGAAACCCTGTCTTGGAAAAAAAACAAAAAACAAAAAACAAAACAAACAAACCAAAAAAAACCCAGGGGTTGCCGGGCGGTGGTG
Source organism: Peromyscus aztecus (assembly GCA_902168405.1). Classification (NCBI taxonomy): domain Eukaryota; kingdom Metazoa; phylum Chordata; class Mammalia; order Rodentia; family Cricetidae; genus Peromyscus; species Peromyscus aztecus. The sequence continues at coordinate 29,730 of CABHPQ010169842.1, forward strand.
GCGCACGCCTTTAATCCCAGCACTCGGGAGGCAGAGCCAGGCCGATGTCTGTGAGTTCGAGGCCAGCCTGGGCTACCAAGTGAGTTCCAGGAAAGGCGCAAAACTACACAGAGAAACCCTGTCTCGAAAAAAACCAAAAAAACAAAAAACCAAAAAACCAGGGGTGACAAAGGGCACGAAGTAAATGTATTTAGCAGACCAGAAGAGACATCGAAAGGTTAATAAAGAAAACAAAGAAAAGGTTAATAAAAAAAAAACCCAGGGGTTGCCGGGCGGTGGTGGCACATGCCTTTAATCCCAGCACTCGGGAGGCAGAGCCAGGTGGATCTCTGTGAGTTCCAGGCCAGCCTGGGCTACTGAGAGAGATCCAGGAAAGGCGCAAAGCTACACAGAGAAACCCTGTCTCGAAAAAAAAATTTTTTTGTAAGACAGACACAGAGGGCAGGCTAATGGGAGTTATTTTTATCACAGTTAATGCAAGTTCTTTGGTCTTATCTGTGGAATCATATTTGGGTGGATAGAGGAGCCTCTCACTACCTTATTAAGTAGTAAAAATTTACAACACCAGTTGACTTTCTTGGGCTGTTCTTCCGGGTAAGTGGGGCAATGGGTCCACAGGACGTAGGCTCTGAAGGTGTTATAAGGTATCACAGATCGATAGGGTCAGGTAAGTTAGGGTCTGATTGTCAAAATATGGGAATTTGTTTCATTTTTGCCCTTTGCATCTTTTGGGGCATGATAAACTGTGGAGCCCCTTGGCGAAATCCAGTTAGGATGAAGTCATTCGAGGGCATGGGATTGTGCTGAGTGACTTCGATAAATATTCCCGGAATCAAGTTCCTTCTGGGTTGAGCATCATGAAAAAACAAGGACAGTCTGATGATTGATCACCTTAATTATTCTTATCTAGGGAGCAGGAGGATCAAAGCTGGGCTGGAGCTGTCGTTGGTCATAGCGCATTAGTCATTTGTGCTGGCCGAGAGGGAGAACACTTGGGGAGTTCGAGCTACACGGTGTCCTTGACGTGTTGTGGACACAGAGTCACCCCGTCTAAGGCTGATACTCTGTCATAGTCAATAAGAGAACATAACAGATATACAATGACCAGCCACCCAGGTTTGCCTGGGACTGAAGACTGACCCAGCATGTAGGACTTTCGATGCTAAAACTAGGGAAACTGGGGCAGCTGGCAGCCCCATCAGCCACCGGAAGCTGTCAGAATCTTTCTCTCTCTCTTTCTCCCTTGGTACAATGAGTCTCCATAGAGTACTTGTCAAGTCCTTCCTAGCCACTAGAATATATACGAGTAAATGCAAGTGTTATCTAACATACACATGTATCTACACAGTATAAACACCAGTGTTCATAAATGAATTCATTACACAGTGAGTTCAAGGCCATCCTGGACTACATGAGATCCTATCTTTAAAAAAAAATCCTCATATGCATACATATTAAAAACATCCTTCCTATTCATATTACACACATACACACACACACACACACACACACACACACACACACACACACTGGGGGGGTGCGGGCACCAATGCACCATGCACCCATTCCCTGTATATGCATAATGATGTTTTGGTCAATGATGGACCATGTATACCATGGTAGTCCTATAAAGTTTTTGTTTTGTTTGAGAATTCTCACTCTGTAGCTCAGACTGGGCTTAAACTCCTAATCTTCCTGCCTTAACCTCCTGAGCACTGGGATTACAAACAGGCGCTATTATCTATAGCTAGTAGCCCTATAAAATTCTGTCACCCGGTGACATTATAGCCATCCCAGTTTGTGCAAGCACACTCTATGTTTGCACAGTGGTGGAATTGCGTAACAAGGCATTTCTCAGAACATATCTCCATTGTGAAGTGGCACATGACCCTAGACCATAAATCCCACATACGTGTGAATGTGTCTAAACATACATACAGACCCACCAAATGTAAGCATATAACTAAGGCCATCAAAGAGATGGCAATGTGTTCCAGCTGGTCAACACTGAGAGGACCAGAGAATGGGTCTATGTGAGTGACGCTGATACCAAGTGCCAGGGTTTGAATGTCTCCTCTAAAACACATGCTGAGATTCACTTCCAGGGATGCTGGGGTAGCTCAATAGTAGAGTACTTGCCTAACACAGATGAGGCCTCAGGGTCAATTCCTAGCACTTTACAAGAAAGAAAGGAAAGGAAATAAGAAAGAGGGGGAAATAGGAAAGATAAGGGGAAAGAAAAGGAAGAAGGGAAAGGGATAAATAAAAAGAAATCTTAGCAAGGCATGGTGCTGCAGCCTTTAATCCCAGCACTAAGGAGGCAGAGACAGGCAGATCTCCTGAGTCTGATGCCAGCCTGGTCTACACAGTGAGTTCCCAGTCAGCCAGGGTGAGCCAGCCATAGTGAGAGCCTGTCTTTAAAAAAATAGCAATAATTGTTCTTATGAGGGATTATGTGGTTTATTTTTGTTATTTTAAATTATATGCATGCATGTGTGTCTATTCGTGGAGGTTAGGGTGGATGTGCATGCATGTGCAAGTACCGTGGAGGTCAGAGGCAATTGATTCCCCTAGTGCTGGAGTTACAGGAGGTTGGGAGTCAGCACATGTGGGTGCTGGGAACCAAACTTGGGTCCTCTGGCAGAGCAAAAAGTGCTGTTAATCACTGAGCCATCTCTCCATCCCCTTTAAAGGCATTTCAATAGCGCCTTGGTTTTCATAAAACGGTGTTTCAGGTGGGGAAAAATCTTTATATATGTCACTATCGTTATCCCGAAGCCAAGGTGCTGAGAAGGTAAACACGCTCTTAAAGCAGGTAGATGGCTTGCGTTGCCTGAGGAGTCCAGCAGGGGGCGTGATCCGGTGCCAGGCTGGGGTGTGGAAACCGCTGGGCGCAGAAGCCTCCCTGGTGTGTCCCGGCTGGGTCCCAATTGCGCTGGGCAGGGAGCTGTCCTACTGCATTCCTAGGAGAATGAGGTCTTATTTACATACTGTGTAAAGCAAGGCCATATTCTGCCAGAAGGCCACTGTTCTGGCCTTTTGCCTGCATTGGTGCCTCCTACCATCTCCAAAGGGCCTCCCAGCCAGGAGTGGGAACTGACTCTCCCAGCTACCTTCTGGCTTCGGCATCGCCCAGGAGAGGCTGTAGGCAAGGCGGAGAATGATGATCAAGTCTCCATTAGGCCACTGGCTAAGCAGGAGGCCCGGGACCACTCATGTTTGCCTCTCTGTTCCGTGATGACAATAAAACTGCAGTGGTGTGGAGAGAGGTCAATATAACACGGGGCGGTGAGGAAGCCAGGAGGAGGAAGCTCGACCAGGGACGCGGTCTACAGGAGTCGTACAACAGAGAAGAGAGAGGGCCGCAAGTCCAGCATGTCCAGCCTTGAGACTTCATCGTCCGGGCCCTGGCAGGAAATGCTCTCCGGCGTCATCCAGCAGCAGGATTCTAGAATTCTCAGAGCATATTCTTCCTTAAGGGCACAGTGTAGTGTGTTAAGGGTGTCAAGGTTAGAGACAGACCCACAGATGGAAGAAGGCCCTCTACCCTAGACACCTGTATGCTTTGCAAAATAATAAGATGCTACACTTGGACCTTTACTCATTCTTTTCATTATTTTTGTGTGTAGACTAGGCTGTCCTCGAACTCACAACAATCTCCTTGTCTCAGTCCCTCAAGAGCTGGAATTACCAATGTCAGCCACCATACCCAGTTTGGGCATCCTTTTTCTTTAACCATACTGTTTTAATTTCTTATGATGCCGGGGATTGAACACGGGGCTCCATGCCTCATAGGTAGGCACTCTAGCACCGACTTGCGTCTCCTGCCCTGTTTTGACAATTGTTGGAGGAAGTAGGTCACTATGCATGTGTGTGGGGGTGGGTGTTGCGTACAGGATAGTGGATGAGGAGGTCCAGTGTGTTTATCTGCCGGCCATGCACAGTGTGTCTGGCAGTTGGCACCCACATTCTCCAGACTCGGCTCCCAAGGGCACTGAGCTACGGCACACACTGAACCTCTACCAGAGAGATGAATCAGAGCCCTGCTCTCTTCCCCAGGCTCTCACAGTCCCATTGGGGACATGCCAGGGACAGATGTAACCACCCAGAGGACAGTTTGTGCCAGAGATCAGAGCAGCCTCTATGTCCTAAACACTTTGGTCAAGATGAGCCAGAACGTCAGAGAAGGCTGGCAGCCAAGGGTGCGCTCTTGGGGGAGGGGAGATTTTCATGGCGGAAAGCAGGTGGGTGGTATATTCTGGAAGCCCAGGCCCTTTTCAACCCAGTGGTAATGAGCACGGGAGCCTGAGGGAGGCTGGAGGGGGCACACCTATGTAAACAGAAGCTTGAGAATGAAGGAGATGGAGGGAGGAAGAGGGGGCCGCCGCTGCCTGGGAACCTCATATTCGGGATGCTCCTCTTGCATCTTCTCACACAGGCAGTACACCTGCCCTAGCATTTTTCTCATATTCATATTACCAGTGAGGCTTCTGAGACTCCACGGAGCCAAGGTCAGAAGTGAGGACTTCAGCCCGGGACTCCCCATCCCAGCCTGAGTACTTGGAATCTGCTCCTGGGCTGCAAAGACTCAAGACCAGAGGCTCCTCACAGGACATGGCAGTGCGGAGAAGGCCACTCCTCTCGGCAGCTTTCCAGGACCTGTCCTCACAGAGTGCAGTACTTGTCTTATCTCTGCCTCACCCAGGGCAATCTGATCAAGGCCTGCTGTCATTAGGGGAAAGTCCCTCTACTCTTCATAAAACTTCAAGGTCAGGACTTTTTTTTGTTTGTTTGTTTTGTTTTTTTGTTTTTTTCAAGACAGGGTTTCTCTGTGTAGCTTTGGTGCCTGTCCTGGATCTCACTCTGTAGACCAGGCTGGCCTCGAACTCCCAGAGATCCGCCTGCCTCTGCCTCCCAAGTGCCGGGATTAAAGGCATGCACTACCACCGCCCGGCCAAGGTCAGAACTTCTAACGCCACAAGGGCAAAAGCAGACAGGATTCTGCTTACCTTGCCAACAGCTGATGATCTCATAGAGAAATAATTGAATTTCCAGGAAACATCAAGACTTTTTGTTTTGTATTTCCCTTCGAGGTAGGGTCTCAGTGTTTAGTTCAAGCTAGCCTCAAATTCACGACCCTTCTGCCTCAGCTTTCTGAGCCCTGGGATCACAGATGGGCACCAACATGCCAGCCTAGCATGTTTCTTGATCGTGACAGTCAAAAGGCCCCGGAGAAGCTTGCATCCACCCAGTGCGGGCCTGAGAAACAAACAGGCTGGCAGACCCTTTCCACGGCATGACTGGTTCTTCCAATAGCCCAGTAGGCCTGTCTCAAGCTTTTTTGGTTTTTTTTTTTTTTCTTTTCTTCTTTTTGTAGTGCTGAAGATACCTTGGCTGTGTTAGACGAGCGTTCTCTTTTGAGCTGCACCCCCAGTCCTCCGTCCTTGCCTTCTGACACTGTCAGCTTCCTCACAGAGACAGAATTGAAACCCAGGAAGGCTGACTAGACCAGAGTCACACACGCTTACACAGACAAGCCTGCTTGATCCTGAAGCTCTGCTATTCCCTCGGTGAATGAGTGCTGGATGAGTGAACACATGAATGAGTAACTGTGCGGATGCCTAGTGAGGGGACCGAGTCGGGCTCACAGACCCAAAGACTGAAAGGCAACATTAATCTTTGTAAGTCCTTCCGGCTTCCTGGCCTTTACACTGTGGTAAGCTAGGTGGAATTAGGTTAAAATAAGTATCAAAGGCAAGTTTAAATGGGAAAACAGGCCCCAAAAGAGCCAGGCAGGTGTCTCTAAGGAAACAGCGAACAGAGTGAGACATCCTGCAGAAGGGGAGGGAATGCTGGGTGTGGTGATGCACTCCGAGGCTGAGGCAGGAGGACTGAGAGTTGAGGCCTCTACAGTAAGAACCTGTCAAAGAAAGGAAGAGAGAGCTGGGCGGCGGTGGCGCACATCTTTAATTCCAGCACTTGGGAGGCAGAGTCAGGAGGATCTGTATGAGTTCGAGACTAGCCTGGTCTACAGAGCTAATTCCAGGACAGGCTCCAAAACTACACAGAGAAACCCTGTCTTAGGAAAGAAAAAAAAGGAAGAAAGAGAGCTGTTCTGTTCTCAGCCCCTGGCAGCTATATACCCAAAGAGACTGGAATGTTCTGGTAGAAGCTCCACCTCAACTCCTGTCCCCTATCTCTCTCTCCCCAAACCTGCCCCCTCAAAGCCTACCAAAAGCCAGCCCCTCCCTGGAGCTGCCCAAGACCATACCTACAGGCTACTTAAGGCCTGGTAGCCATATTTGCCATGTGACTCTTCCCCTGCCTTTCCAAGGGTCACCCTGGATTGCTTTGCTCTGTTCATTAAACCTGGATTTAATAATTTGGTTTGATTTGACTTATTACATCGGCTGCGGCGGTGGCAGTGGATACCCAGCAACCGGGGATTCAAAACTTATCAAGGGCAAATCTTTGTTTGTGTATCTGAGAAGAGGTTAATACCTAAACTATATGAAGAACCCCTACAGTTTAACATTAACAACAGAAATCTCTATGTATTTAATAACATTTCTCCAAGGAAGATACGCAAATGTCTCCAGCGGATATATAGAAGATTGTTCAACATCACTATTCATTAGAGAAATTGAAAGAAAACCACAATGAAATATTTCCTCATACACATTAGGATGGCTCCTTAAAAAAAAAAAGTCAAATTGGGGGACTGGACAGGGTAAGAGTGCTGGCTGCTTTTCCAGAGGACCCAAGTCAGGTGGTTCAGAACTGCCTGTAAGCTCCAGGGGATGCGAAAGCCTCTTCTGACCTCCATGGGTACCTCACATACACATAAATAAAAATGTTTTAAAATCAAATAACAAGGATGCTACATTTGTGAGAATGTGGGGATTTGGAACCCTGCATGCTGCTAAAGGAGTGTAAAGTGTCACAGCCACCGTGAAAAACAGCACTGTACATCTCCCAAAACTAAACAAATAGCACACGCCTTTAATCTCAGCAATAGGGAGGCAGAGGCAGGAGGATCTCTGTGAGTTTGAGGCCAGCCTGGTCTATAGAATGAACTCTAGGCCAGCCATGGATACACAGTGAGATCCTGTGTCAGATAAATAAATGTCTGGGTGTGCTGACACATGCCTTTATTCACAGCACATAGCGGGCAGAGGCAAGCAGATCTATGAGTTCAAGCCCAGCCTGATTTACATAAATGAGTTCAAGGCCAACCAAGGCTACATAAGAAGACCTTCTCTCAAAGCAAAAATAAATAAATGAAAAAATGGGAGCTGGGTGTGGTGATACACACTTGTAATTTCAGCATTTAGGAGACTGAGGCAGGAGGATTGCTGTGAGTTTGAAGCCAGCCTGAACTACATAGTGAGTTCTAGGACAGCCAGGACTACAGAGGAAGACTCTCAAAACAAAACAACAAAACATAAAATACAATTCCTGTAATATCCAGCTGTAACACTGTGTATGTGTGGTATTTTCTCCTTGCTGTGACCAAATGTCTGACAAGTGACTTAAGGGAAGAAGGTTCAGTCCGTTAGGAGAGAAAGGAGCTGGGGGTGGCTGGCGGCAGTGTGAGGCTGCCACACCTCAGGGGAACAGACGGCCCAGGGCTGTCCGACAGTTCTAACCCTCTAGTCATACACACACAGCTACACCAGCTCCCCAAACAGTCCTCTCGGCTAGAGACGAAATACTCAAGTGCATGAGCCGGCAGGGGGAACTCACATTCCAACTCTAGTGTCCTGCTCCTGGCCCCAAGAGGCTGGTGGCCATCCCATTATGCAAAGTGCATCCAGCCCAATTTCAAACGTCCCCACAGTCTCATAGTTCTAACACCGTTCCAAAGTGTAAGGTTGAAAGTCTCCTCGAAGACTCCAGACAATCTCTTAACTGCAGGCCCCTGCAAAATCAAAAGACAAATGATATACCTTTAAATGAAAGGTTTTCAGATGAGTTATACCCAGGAGCTTTCAATTGGAGTCTTGCCCTTAAGACACATTCCTGTTATCCCAGGACCGACTGGAAGATTTCTCTTTAAGGGCACTAATCTCTTTAACATTTCAGCCCCTGCACACATTCTCTGTAGAAGGCACAGGTTAAAGAAAGCTTAGGAGGAACCAGGCTTGTTAAACTCTCGGGCCTATTTTCTTCAGTGGAAGGTAATGGCTGATTCCTGGTCATCCTGAAGGCTGAAGTGGATGTTATCCAGCAACCTGGTGATCTTTTTGCTATTCTATGGAGCCAGCCTTCCTGAACCCCCCAATATCCTGAGCTTAGTCTTTCGGTGAACAGAACCCATCCTTAATGAAAGCGGTCCCATGTACTTTGTATCCTCCATCAATAGACTCCTATTACAAACCTTCCTCCCTAGGCCCTCAGCCTGAGCACTGTTTATTAACCAACAGAACTCTTTCTTTTCTTTCTTTCTTTTTTTTTTTTTTTCTTTTTTTGGTTTTCCGAGACAGGGTTTCTCTGTATAGCTTTGCGCCTTTCCTGGAGCTCACTTGGTAGCCCAGGCTGGCCTCGAACTCACAGAGATCCGCCTGGCTCTGCCTCCCGAGTGCTGGGATTAAAGGCGTGTGCCACCAACGCCCGGCCAGAACTCTTTCTTATTTGTAAAGGTGCTTTGCTACTTTGCTAGGGAGTTTCTGTGTAGCAATGTCTAAAGCTTTGTTCTGATCATTGTCACATGGAACCTTTTCCAAAGTTTTATGGTGTTGAAGTGTGTAAGAGAAATAAGCACTGGAGTCCAACCCCGGAAGTTTTTTTGTGCAGATTCAAGTTTTGTTCTTTTTCACTTTGTGCATTCCGATTTTCCTGTAAGGCTTGCTGGGTCCCAACACCTGCCTACAACATTAATCGAGTTAATCAGGTTCCTGCTCCCTTCCTTACCAAATCCCACCCTTTTCACACCTTTCTGTTTCTTTTTGGAGACAGGGTCTTACTATGTAGCCCTTTACTGGCCTGGAGCTCACTCTGTAGACCAGGCTGGCCTCAAACTCACAGAGATCCCCCTGTCTCTGCCTCTCTGCCTCCCAAGTGCTGGGATTAAAGGCGTGCTCTACTATATTTGACCTCTTTCTGTTTCTTTTCTTTTCTTTTTTCTTTCTTTTTTTTTTCCAAGACAGGGTTTCTCTGTGTAGCTTTGTGCTTTTCCTGGAACTCACTCTGTAACCCAGGCTGACCTCGAACTCACAGAGATCCATCTGCCTCTGACTCCTGAGTGCTGGGATTAAAGGCGTCTGCCACCACCGCCCGGCTGCTTCATTCTCTCATTCTCTCTCTCTCTCTCTCTCTCTCTCTCTCTCTCTCTCTCTCTCAATCAAGCTAAACACAGTGAGTGATAACCAGCCCAGAGCCTGAATGTTATACTGTCATGAAATTTCTTCTGCTAAGGAAAAGAGTCCATTACTTTTGGATTTAGCCTCACACAGATTTTTAGGATATGAGCAGAATGTAGATAGATTCTTTTACACAAATTTAACACGAGTGGATGATAGTCTGGGTCCTTGTCAGAATCTAGACAGAGTTCTTGTGAGCTGATTCTTCACTGTCTGCATACTATCAGTATTCTTTTCCTCTAAATTCCTACCAGAACTGCCCATTTAAGTTCTCCTTACAGAATCCTGGACATCTCCAGGTTCTCCTACATTCCTCTCAAGGTTGAGAAGTCACAGGGTCTGGTTTCTCACAGCAATAACTCCACTTCTTGGTACCGATTTTCTGTATCAGTTATTTTTCTCAATATTGTTACCAATCACCTGGCAAGAGACAGATAAAGAGAAGAAGGATTTATCTGGCTCACAGTTTAAGGGGACACAGTCCACCATGATGGTGAAGGTGTGGACACAGGTGACTCCATATCAACAGGAACACAAGACACCTTAGTCTTATTTTGGTGATCAATCAGGAACAGACAGCACAAACAGAAAGGGGACCTGCCTGAGGTACAGAGTGAATTCAAATCCAGTCTGGGCAACTTAGAGAGACTCTGTCTCAAAAATAAATAAATAAATAAATAAAAATAAAAAGGCAGGGGGGTAGCTGTTTTGCAATGCTTGTCTAGCATGTACAAGGCCTTAGGATCAATCTCTAGCATGATAAACCCTTTGGCCTCCCCCCTACACCCTTACATCTGTCTGCCAGCTGAACCCCACGTCTAAAAGGTCCTACAACCACTCAAAACCATGTCACCAGCAGGAGAACACGTGTTCAAATGCATGATGTCTGTAGAGGACATTTTGCATTTAAATCCTATCAACACAGCCTGAAATATTGAAAGCAGACTCTTACAGATGTCTGAATACTCATTATGATAGCCATGATGTTTACAATAGCCCAAAGGTGAAAAGAAGCACTCTTTGGCAGATAGATGGATGAGTAGATATGGTGCAGATCTACAATGGGGCATTTTTTTACCATCAAATAAATAAAAGAAAAGACGTTCTGAGACCTGGTACATCATGGATGAACCTGGAGACATCATGCTGAGGGCAATAAGCTGGTCAGCTAAAGATAACCACTGTATGATCGCATTCCTAGGGAGTATCAAGAACTGTCAGACTCACAGAAACCAAAAGTAGAATGGCAGTTGCCAGGAAGTGGGGGAGGAAGAAATGGGGGCTGGTTAATAAGTGTAGAGTATCATGTTTGCAAAACGGAAAGGTTCTGCAGTCGGTTGTGCAACAATGTGAGTGTACCTGACACCTCTGCCCTGTACACAGAAAAGTGCTTAAGATCATAGTGTTTTGGAGAGGAACGGACTAGATGGGATGAACTAGGTTGAAGGGCTAAAAGAGAATACTAGAGGAACAAGATGGAAGATGAGGAAAAGCCAGATGGGGAAGAACAAGATGAGGAAGAACAAGACGAGAAAGAAGGAGATGGGAGAGGAGCTAAGATGGGAAGAAACTAGATGGATGGGAACCTAGATGGGGTGGAGCTAAGAAGAGAGAATTAAGATAGAACTTAGAGGGGGCAGGGGATAATGCAGAGAGAAATCAGGCAAGAAAGGAGCATGAGAGCATAATAGAAGCTGTGTAGAGAGAGAACTGACACAGAAGAATAAAGTGTATGAACTAATGGAAAAAAAATAATAGTTTTTTTTGTTGTTGTTTTTTCGAGACAAGAGTTTCTCTGTGTAACAGCCCTGCCTGTCCTGGAACTCGCTCTGTAGACCAGGCTGGGCTCAAACTAATAGAGATCCGCCTGCCTCTGCCTCCCAAGTGCTGGGTGGGATTAAAGGCATGTGCCACCACCACCACCCGGCCAAGATAATAGTTTATGTTATGCTTATCTTATCACCATTTCAGAAACAGCCTGGCATAGCAGACCTTGTAGTACAGAACTCCCAGATCTTCAGGAGGATCAGAAAAGTTCAGACCTACCTAGGCTACGGAGTGAGCACAAGGCAAACCTGAGTGACTTACTGAGAACCTGACTCTTAAAATTAAAACAAAACAGAAAAGTGAAAACAGAAGAGGATGTCACTCAAAGGTAGAGTGTTACCTAGTGTGTGAAGGCCCTGGGTTGGATTCCCCAGAAACCCCAGCCCCCAAAAAAAAAGAGCTGGGCATCGAGGTTTCGATGAGGAGGAAGAGCTGAAGGATGGCTCAGTCGGTCAAATACTTACTGTGGAAGCATGAGGACTGAGTTCAGAGCCCCAGCACCCACATGAAAAGCTAAATGTGGTGACACACAACTTGTACTCCAAGTGCTGGGAATGGAGAGACAGGAGGATCCCTGGGGTTTGCTGACCACCTAGTTTACCCAAATCAGTGAGGGACCCTGTCTCCAGGTTCAGTGAGAGACCCTGTCTCAAAAACTACTGAGGAGAGTAATTGAGGAAGACACCTGACGTCTACCTCTGGCCTCTACACAAACACATAGAAAGACAGCTTGGGGCTTGCTTCCCGGCAATTCAGGGAGGTGGTCCTTGGGCTGATTGTATGTAGATGAGCCTTGGGTCCCTTTGAGAAATGAACCCAAGTTCACTGTGGTCTTGCTTCCAGAAATTACTTCCTCACTCCTCATGGGGATTTTGACAGAGGTAAAAAGCCATTCACTTTTTTTCTCTGTTGTGTGACCAATGACCCCAACATACCCTACCCAAGCTCCAGTATGTGCTAGAAAGAGGACCTAGTTCTCCAGCTTGAACCTTAGGGATTATCTCATGGGAATACTATCTTACCCAGCTATCATCTACCCATGCATTCAGTCAACATCCATCTGTTGGGTACCAGCTTTTGATGAAGCTTGGTCTGGTAGAGGCCCCTCACAGCACATAAGAGAAGATGCAGTGCGGTGTGGTGTGATTGACACATACCTTGATGTTGTTGATCCAGGGCACTGAGCAGGGGGCCTGCCTCACCCTGTCTGTGCTGAGGATTCACAAAGCAAGTTCAGTCTTCATCTGAGACTTGAAAGATCAACAAGACTGAACCAGTAAAGTAGGGAGGAGGAGACACAGACAATGTGCCCAGCACAGAGCATGGGAACTTCCTGGAGACTAGGGAATACAGAGCTCGGCTAGGGATCTGAAAACAGAATCTGGTTTATTGAGTGAGAGGCAGGGATGATGAGGACCAAGCCTAGGAGCAAAGCCAGCAATGGGTCCCACAGATCATTTAATCACCTTCAGAGCACTTTGTCAGGTGTAGGGTTAGGGGTGCATATGAATATTTATGAACTAAGTTGTGTGGACCCAGTGGGAGAGGCGATAGAAGATGAGAGGATGGTCAAGGATCCTCAGAGCTGTAGCTGGATACCTCGCTCCCTTCTCCCTACCCTCTCAGAGCAAGCTGGTCTGTAGGAAGATGCTTCTCTCAGTGAGGAAGTGGTTTTCTTGACAACAGTCCCAAGCACCCTCCCAGCTTCCCTGATCTGTGGTCCAGTCTTGGCCCTTGAGAACATACTTGCCCTCCTCTCTCAAGATGTGATGGCTTCATCTGGCCTTCTCTACTCTGGGCTGCACAGTTCCATGTCCTACGAATCATTTCAAGTGTTGATGTATCTAGCCTTCCCTACCATTCTCAGGGCTGCATTGGGACCTTTGAATGGCCTTCCCACACCTGTCCAGGTATGAACTTGCCAAGAACCACCTTTGTCCCACCCCGGCCCCCCAGTCCAGATCTACCTCCAGCTTATCAGCCATTTACTTTTGAGGACATGCCAGCTCTTACAATCTGTGCACATCTCCTGTCCCCCTAGACTTTCAGCTGTCTCTGATGGCCTTCTCCAGGAAGGCCACTGGGTAAAACACGAGGCAGGTGTTTCCTGATTCTGACTTTCCCCTAAGATAGGACACAAGGCTGGCTCAGGCAAGGCCCCCAGCAAAGACTGAAGAAGGCTGGTCTCCTACTTATATTGCCCATGATCCATCAGAAGTCATACAGAACATTTACTGAAGGAGGTCATGCTGGCGGGGCTTCGAAAATGAAAAAGGCCTTGCAGGTGGGGCCCTGGCTTGGTTGCTAAGCAAGGAGTGAGTTCTTGTGATATGTGTGACAGCTGGAGGCTTCCCACTACCCTTGGGACGCTGACTTTGAGATAAATTAATCATGGGGTTGAGGTGCCTGGATGCTTCTGATTCAATCATTTTCCAGGACTGAACCTCAAAAAGAGCATCAGAGGAGGGGGCTGGAGAGATGGCTCAGCAGTTAAGGGCACTGGCTGCTCTTGCAGAGTTCTAGGGTTCAGTTTATAACCATCCAGAACTCCAGTTCCAGGGAACCTGATGCTCTCTTCTGAAGAGCAGGCATGAACGTGAACAGACATAAATGCAGCAAAACGCTCATATGCCCGAAAAAATTAAATCTAAAATAAATTCGTTTTTAAAAGACCTGCAGCAGCAGGGCTGGAGAGATGGCTCGTTCGGTAAGGGGCTTGCCACACAGCCACGAGCACTTGAGTTCACCCCAGCATCCCTCTAAATAATACTAATAGTAATCTGGGCTAGAGTACACACCTGTAACCCCAGTGTTGGAGTACAGAGGAGGATCTTGGGACTCACTGGCCAGTCAGACTAGCCTCGTCATCAGCTCCAGACCAGAGAGAGACCCTGTCTTTAAAACAAGATCGGACAGCTGCTAAGGAATGACATCTTGGGTTGATCTCTGGTCACATGTGTGTGAGCACTCACACACATCCACATGTCTATACACACATGCACACACATGTATACATAACCACACACACACCAAAAGAAGAGGAGGAGGGATAGGAGGAGAAAAAGAAAGAGGATCAACCAAGGCCCCCAAAGTCCATGGCATGGAAGAGGATTATTGGGAGAAACCGTTTAAACAGTAGCCAACTATGGGAAATACTGAGTTCTGTCCCAACTCCATCAAAGTAGTCCAGAACAATGGAGATGACTGAACCTAGGGCATAGGCAATACCGGAAAATGAACCTGACTTCCTTTATTCCCATGCTGGGTGACACCAGACAGTTGACCTCACTGCTCTGAGCCCACGCTTTAGGCTGGTGTGGAAGAGAATTAGGATACAGATTTTACAAGCAGTAAATGTTGTTCTTGGGGGAAGAGAGCCCAGCCTGGTGGCTGTGGTGGCTCCTCCAGAGCCCTGGGCCATGGGAGAGGCTTCCTTCTAGGAGAACTAGAATCAGGGTATTGTCCTGCGCATCTGAAACTCTTTGTCTGTGGTCTTCCTGCTCTTGTTCACTTTGGTAGCTCTGCGGGAATAGCCAGGGCTGGGAGCTGGCTGCTGTTTGTGTTATTGTAACTTCTCATCCGTCCTGGCTCTGCAACCCGGACCCATTCACACCTCTGCAATCATCTTGCAAGGCACTGGGGGTGTCTCTTACACAGAGCCCCCCCCCCCAACTGGGTCCAGGAGTGCGTTGGCTGCCTGACAGCCTGAAAACATGACTGACAGCTGTCAATCCCATCCTCTGAGGTGCACTGTGTGGCTTTACTGTCCTCAGCTCTACACACATGTCTTTGTCAGACTGTGTCCCCACCTAAAACAGTCTCTCTGGCACCCTACCTTCTTAGCCTGGCACCCGCAGGCCACCATACTGTGATGTTATCAGAAATACCCATCAAACACCTACTGTGTGCAGTGTGGGGCCAGGAGGGATAAGGGCACGTGAGAGACAACATTTCCAACTAGATACTGCACACCACAGCATGCACCCCAGCACTCCCCGCCGCCCCAGCACACCCATTGGTCTGCTCGACACCATCTAAGTCCCACTTTGCCTGCTGTGTCCTGTGCCCCACCTCCTCCTGCCCTGTGACTTCACTCCAGAACCTGGACCCACACAGGCTCTCCCCGAGGCATCCTTGTTGGGATGTCTCCAGTGCTCCCACCCTGGGTTGGCACCCGCCACCTTGGGGCACTTACAGAACATATTTGAAGTCGGCCTGGCTCTGTGTCTTCAGGCCTCAGTATTCCCACTTATAAAATGGAACAGTAACCACCTAGTGGTGGGAACTAAATGCTGGGGACATCAGGCCCTCCTGTGCAGCATGTTAATCTCTGTATCCTCAACACCAAACCGTGCCCATGACTGGTGCCAAGGACTTTGTGGGGTAGATATCTGGCTGATGTGTGAAATGGCTGGATATGTAAATAGAATCTGAAGCAATATTTGCTGTTTTCCCATGGCAGTTAGGGGGTGGGGACCAGGAAGATTCTGAAAGAAACTAATCTTTATTGTCTACCTATCACACATCAATGCTCAGCATACACAAGAAAAGATTACTGCAGAATGAGGAAGCGGCTGGTGGCTAGAGTAAGTCAGTGGGCCAGTCTCGTGCAAAGGGTACGAAGAACTTGTGACTTTGACAGACTCCTTGATAACTACAAGGAGGGGGCATGCTTGCTTGCTAGCTAGCCAGATGCCCCTAGGCCTCCCAGGACCGATCTTAGGCTTTGGAACTCCTGAGGACGGGATGCCTGGGTAGGCAGGGTAGGGGCAACGCCCAGCTCCAAGGGTCATGTGTCAACTGCTCAGCTGGAGAACTTGGCTTTGGGTATCCAAAGGCTAGAGGTGGGCTGGGCTGGAGGGAGCGCTTGGCTCCGGTCCTGTACAGCCCTGGCTGGGGGCTCTTCAAGCCCAGTGCCCCCAGCAGCCTCTGTGCCCAGCAGGAGTGAAGTCTGGGCAGCTTTCCTCCGGTAACCTGAAGCTTTTCATTCTTGTCTTTCCTTCCCTGGCCCCCGCTAAGTCTTCCTGGTTGTTACGCCTCCCGCCGTCCCTCCTCCTTACTCCCACCTCCTGATTCCAAAAACACTCTGATTGCCAGGGTGGGTCAATGGTTAACACTCAGCTGGCTTTATATAAGCTGCCCCGGGCCACCTACTGTTCACAGCCTCTTCAGTCCTTCAGTTTCACGACTCCTGGAGGCAGCTGCTGTGGCAGCCTCAGCCCCGACTGGCTGGTCCGCACTATGGCCACCTGCTGGCAGGGCCTATGGGCCTATCGCTTCTACTTGATTGCACTATGTCTGCCCATTTTCCTGTTGCCTCTGCCAATCATTGTCCAAACTAAGGTAAGGACTGCCGGGTCTCCCTTGGCATAGGTAACTCTGGGGGTGGCAAGGGGAGAGATCACTGGAGCCAAAGTGGGGGCATCCTTAGGATTCCCTTTTCACTTCCTCTCCCCCAAAAGTGAGGACACCGCCTCCTGGTCTTCCTGGGAGCCAAGGGTGGTCTCTGCAGGGCATTCAGCACCCAAAGTCCCTGTGCAAATTGCTCGGGGACATCGGAGCCGGCTGGCTTGAGGACCGAAAGGCAGGTGTCTAAAGGAAATGCAGGATCGGACGGATGAGTTTCTCTAACTACTGTGTGTTCACTCAGCCTGAGCTCAGTGCCAGCCAGGGACAGGAAGAGGCAAGAGCTTTTGAGAAGGAGACTAGGAGAGAGCTGGCCTCAGGCAGTTACGCCTTCCCAGGTAGAAACAGAATAAGTAACTGACCTGTAAACAAGAAATCCATAATTTTTAATGAAATGATCCCGGAGCTTTGGGAAGGAAACCCCCAAGAGGGTCTCATACCTTAACTTTGCAGTCTAGCTGCCTTTGCAAACGGCGTGGATTGGAAAAGGCAGAGCTGGAGGTGTGGCCCTGTCTCTAAGGCTGATATTGAATCTTGGCCCTGGACCATCCCACGCCCCCCAGGACTGCCCAATGAACCACTACTTACTGCTACAGATAGGAAAATCAAGGAAGGCCTTTAGGTTATGTTATCTCTGAGGAAGGAGGCCCAGGATATGGCCCCTGCCTAGTCATAAAGCCTGACTGATTTTTGAGATGACCTTCTCAGACCAAAACCAGTGGCGTCTCTATGCCGGGAATCTATCAGCTAGATTCCAGACAGGCTGGGACACGTGCGACAGCACCACCGTCCTGGGAGAAGCACCCACAGCTCGGAAAGAGGGTCACATGGTGGAGAAAGCCCGAGTGGGTGTGGGAAGCTGTGTCTCTTGGTAGAAATGCAATGTGTTAGGAACTCCAGAGTTTGCCCCCTGTGCCTGGCTGGCCCTGCCACCTGCCTCTGGCACACAGACTCTGCATACCCTCTCCTGACTCAATCGACGATCCTGAGAGGCCAGGTCCCCACCCCACTCAGGAATTCTATTTCTATATGATCAATTTTGCCTTCCCTGCTTGACCGAGCCCATCAGCATATAAATAAGCTATTACGTGTCTCATGTGGAACAAACAAGGCCTTTTCCTTCAGCTCCCATTTGCTCCTGCTCTAGGCCCGCCTTCCCCCTCTGTGCCCGTTCCTAACAGCAAGCCTCAGTGTGCCATGTGCTTTCTCCCATCTCCTCTGACTCTGCTAATTCAAATTCCCATCAGCTTCCAGGGTCCCAACCCAAAGTCCGCCCTTACCTTTCTCAGCCCTGCAGCAGGATTTGTCCCAGCTGGTCACACCCTCTTTACCATGTTGTCTTCACTTGACTTCGATGACACCTCATTCTGCCTTCCCCACATGCCATTCCCGGGCTCCTTCTCCATCACACTCTCTCTCTACAGGTTTCCCAGCACCCCTCCTGTCCCCCCCCCCCCGCACCCCTCCCTACTCCAGGCCAGGTAATTGTATGCTGTCTCATGATTTGAAAAGCATCTCCCTAGCCGGGTGTGGTAGTGCACACCTCTCATCTCAGCGAGGCCCAAACAGCAGGATCATGAGCTCAAAACCAGCCTGAGTGGTGAGAACTTGCCTCAAAAACAAAACAAGAACCCCACCCACCACCCCTAAGTGTCTCTGTGCCCACAAGTCCTGGAGGATCCTACTCCAGCCTCTACAATTGTATTAGACAGTTAACTTGGGTACCTGGTCCACACGGATATTTCTCTGTATGAAGTCTATGTTTCTCCCCATCCAACTCGAAGCTCAGACTGCCATCTCCAGAAGACTCTTCCCACAGTCTTACTGAGAAATGTGTCAACTTACTTCCTTTCAGTGCCAGCCGTGACTCAGGTCATTCTGGATGGTCACTTTCCTCCATCTGCTCACACACCAGCAGGGCCTGTGCACTCACTGTCCCTTCAACACGCGATAAATGTTTCCAATTTATGATCGGACCGAGTGCCAGTAAACTCACTCTAAGTTGAGACTTTTATAAATGGAAAACACACTGAGTGTGCCCACTAACACCCACCCACTAACCACAGCCTTGCCATGCAGCTCGGGGCTAGGCATGGTTTGTAGCTCTTCCTTACTCTGCCCAGGAGCTGTGGTTTGCTACCACCACCCCATATCACCTCAGATGATCTTACTTACCACAAGTCACCAGCCTGGGGAAAGATCAGTACGTCACCTTTGCACCTCCCTAAAATCAGGAAATCATAGGTGGAACTGTCAGAAGTCGGGGAGACCTGTGTTCTGAATGGCAACAGTCCCCCCCCCCCCCCGCAGTCTCTCTACTCTCTTTTCTCACCTGTCCCTGGCTGCCTGACATCACTTACCACCCTACTGTCAGGGGGATCCCCAAGACCTCCTGCCAACTCCATACTGCCTTCCCATTAAACTTAGAAATCAAGTTGAACTTAAGATGCCCAGTCCCCGAGGCTCCACATCGGCAGACCAGTCACCCAGACTCCTTTCCCTGCATCCCACCTCTACTACCTGTGGCTTCTCTCTGTTTGGGCTCTTCTCCCAGATGCATTCTTCTCCTTTACAGTTCCACTTAAATCTGTTTCAGAAGCCCTCTGTCCCACACTAGTCATTCTGGCATTTTCTTAACAGAGCAGTCCCTGTTTAACAGAATGTGTCTGGGGCTGGGGTTGTGGCTCCGTGGGTAGAGAGTGCTTGCCTGACATGTATGAAGCCCTGGTTTAGTCCCCAGCACTGCAGAAACAGTGTGGTGGCATGCTCTTGCAATCACAGCGGTTGGGACCTGGACGATCAGAAGCTCAGGGTCATCCTTAGCTACACAATGAGTTTGAAGCTAGCCTGGGATTTATGAGGTCATGTCTCAAAAAAAAAAACAAAAAAAAAACTTGTATATTGGTTTACTTTCTTCCTATTTTTTGAGGCAGGGACTTTGGCTTACTCTCTGCAGACTCCCACGGCCAGGTGTATCCAAGACGCCCAGAAAATACTGGTTAGGTAAATAAATGAAGGGATGTGGGCAAAGGGGAAACATTTCCTGAATTCCTATTAAGTTTTATTCTCTGTAATTAGCCCATGAACTTAAAACTTAGCCTCCAAGCTGAGGCAGGTCCAAGCCCCTCCCCGCCACACCAAGGCTGCGCAAGGTGCCACACCGCAGGCACTGGGCTCCCAAAAGCCTGTCCATGCACCAGGGATAGATCCTGATCCCCCCCCCCCCCGCCTGGGTGTCCCCCAAACAGTTCAGGCTAAACAAGCTCTGCTGACTCCCCACGGGAGACCTTGATTTGGAGGATGTAGGGATGGGGTGTGGCTTGGGAGGGAGGGCTGGGGGGTGGGAGGAGGGAGGAGGTGGGAGCTATGGGTAGTATGAAGGGTGAATAGAAAATTTCTTAATAAAAACAAATTAATTAATAAATTAATAAATAAAAGAAAAATAAATATTAAATATAGTACTTGACATAGTCCAAATGCTTTCCAGAAAAAAAAAATTTAGCCTCCTTGCTCTGGCTCCTCACATGGGAAGGAGAGTCCCCACCAAAGCTCAGCCCTCTGTAATTTATTTATTATATTTATTATATTATTATTATATAGGTAATATTTGTTGGATCAGGCCAGTCACCTCGAAGCCTTAGTGCCCTTGTTTCCCACGGAGGCCTCTGCTCGGTTGTGATGTTGCTGCTACTGTCTCCATTCCACAGACATGTAAACTGAGGCCCAGAGGGAGGATGTAACTTGCTTTCAATGCCATCTAGAAAAAAAAAAAAGTGGAGGCCGTAATCTTGGGGTCTCTGCCTGAAGCTGTCTGGGGAGGGAGGGGGGCCCCTTACATCCCCTCTCAAGCCTTTCTCATTCATGACCACCCGGCCAAGTGTTCCACGTTCCTTCTGTCACCAACGTTTGGGACACCCTTGCTTTTTCCCAGGGGCAACTGGACAAAAACACAGATGTTCTGCCCCCGACCTAGCTAGGGTCCCGAGGGGAAGACAGGTGTTGGTGCCACACAGATGTAACGAGGGGGCTGAAGCATTCAGAGCAGGCAGTGGCTTCTCCTAAGGAGCTGAGGTGGACTGAGTAGCCCTGAAGGCTGGGGGGAGGGGAAGAAACCACAGCTGCCAGAGGCCCACGGAGGGCAGGCAGCGGGGAAGCATGAGGCCAGCAATAGCCATTATGGGAAAAGAACGACCCCTTAACTGCTGTCCCCTTCGACAGTGCCAGCCGACGGCATGCAGCGCGGCATTTGCCCAGCCTTGCAGGCACAAGCACCGCTGTACGGCAGAAGTCTCATGTCCACTCATCTCTTCCCTTGTGGGTGAGCCTCGTACTCAGTGCTGTGGGGCAGGTACCATTTGGGTGTTCTGGAGAGAGAGAGGATGTGGGGGAGTTGCCATTCCTATAGGGGTGACGTGAGGACACACACACAAGAATGTGCGCTGCCCAAGCTGTGGGAGCAGTATGGCAGGTATCTCCATATACGACCTGGGGAGGAGCTGCCCTCAGGACAGGGCTCAAGTAGGGCCTCCCGGGGAGTGGACAGTTACCCTAGGACCAGAGTGGCTGTAAGAGCCAGCTCAACCCAGCTCTGGGTGGAGAATTGTCCAGGCAGAACCTGCAGCAGGTGCAAAGGGCCAACACAGGGGTGAGCTTGGCAAGCTGACGGGGCAAACAACAGCGTTGAGCTAGGGGCCCGGGCCATTGCAACTTCATGACAGTCAAGTTCAGAAAGGAGGGGAGAGGGTAGCCTGTGGCAGTCCTGTGAGCTGGGGAAGAAATGGGAACTTCACGCTTCCGGCAATAAGGGGTAAACAGCATGCTCACGTCTCTATAAACATCAACCAAAAATGCAAAAGTCTCTTGGAACTCAAAAAGATCATCTGTAGAAAACAGTAATGGTGCCATGTTGGCCAGAGATCAGCTGAGATGAACATGTTTGTGTTAAAAATGGAAGAGAGCAGCGTTTCTCTTTTTTTTTTCATTCAAAAATTATATTTATGATATTCATTAATTACATTAATTGTATTGATTTATTACATTCATGACATTATGTCCTGATACTACTGTCCATTTGTGGGGATTTTCCATCACACAAAACAGAGATTCTGTACTTAAGAAATCATTGGAGAGCAGCATTTCCTAATCGTGGGCACAGGACGCATAGTCCTGTGCACTTTAGAACTGGTGATAAGCATCCTCTGGACAAGCAGAAGCTTGTCCCAAAGGTAGAGGACATCTGTACAAGGAATTTAGACCCTCTATCTTCTGAGAAACCAGGATGCAGAGAACAAAGCATGACTTTTGGAGCCAGGGAGATAACAGAGGGCACTTCAGAGCATGTGTGGAGTATATGCTATCACATTATCTACAGACCTTCTGATCACCAACGCTAGGAGGAGACACAACAGTCAGCATCCTGTTGTCCCATCTCTAGGGCTCCATAAACTCCACCTGGCTTCCTGTCTGCCACTGGCTCCCAGAGAACATAGAAGGCCTTGGGCCCTGTGTGGACTCCCACTT
Source organism: Peromyscus aztecus (assembly GCA_902168405.1). Taxonomy (NCBI): domain Eukaryota; kingdom Metazoa; phylum Chordata; class Mammalia; order Rodentia; family Cricetidae; genus Peromyscus; species Peromyscus aztecus. The sequence goes on from CABHPQ010169842.1 coordinate 51,845, forward strand.
TCTCACAGCTGCTCAGATGAGCCGTTGGCCCCACCAGGGCCTCAGATGCTCCTGTCTATGAAACAGGGAAGTGTGTCTTGTCACATAGCCCCAAGTGGTGAGCTGTGGTCCCCAGGTGCAGCAGAGAGTGGCACCTGGGATGTATGGAGATAGGTTCCACATGGAAGGATGATTGAAAGGGGACTCCCCCTCCCCAAAAGCCAGAAGGTCCCTGAAATAGAGACAGGAAGTACTCTGACGTAAGACTTTACACCCTGATTACTAAAGCATGACCTGGCTCATCAGCACCCCTAGGAGCATCGTGGGAAGGAAGGTAGAGTCTTCAATGGTAAAACCTGATTACAGTGCAGATGGAGCCCCTCGGCTTCTGTGAGGACCAAATTCGCAGAGGGCTGAGGGAATGCCAGTTCACGTCACTCCGCTTGACTGAGTCCACTCTTCTGCAGACACAGCAGGCCTAGCTCCAGGAGCAAACTGTGATGTCAGGAGTTGCCCCCAAAGCTTTGTTAAAAAAATCCTGTGACACTGTGAATCCACTGTTTCAGCCTGATGTGCCAGGAGTCCCAGCTACTTGGTGGACCGAGGCAGGAGGATTATTTGAGTCTAGGAGTTCAAGGTCATCTTGGGTAATATAGTGAGACCTGGACAAGGAGAAAGGGAAAGAGGAAGAGAAGGGGGGGGAGAGAAAGAGATATCTCTGACAAAGGCATAGCTGTATTTAAGATTTTGCTGAGTGATTGACTAAGACTTCGTGATTGTGAAGAGTTGGAATATAGCCGATCAAGAATTATGGAATTAAGCCGGGCGTTGGTGGCGCACGCCTTTAATCCCAGCACTCGGGAGGCAGAGCCAGGCGGATCTCTGTGAGTTCGAGGCCAGCCTGGGCTACCAAGTGAGCTCCAGGAGAGGCGCAAAGCTACACAGAGAAACCCTGTCTCGGAAAACAAAAAAAAAAAAAAAAAAAAAAAAGAATTACGGAATTATCTGTAGTTCCTTTAGTGGCCATTTCCTACCCACATCAGCATCTGACTTCACATCTTCTCAATGGCTAGGTAAAGCTGATGGAATGGAGTTCCAGGTCAGCCTGGTCTACAGAGGGAGTTCCAGGAACAGCCAGGGCTACATATTGAGACCTTGTCTCAAAAACACCAAGAAAAATAAAAGTGCATGACCTCTCCCAAACCTTCCCCTGGCCAAGGATGCTCACACCTGGCCAAGAATGCTCACACCTGGAACAACAGATTTTTTTTTTTTTTTTTTTGGTGAAAGAGCTTTGTTTTGGAAACGTGGGGGTGGGGGAATGGGGGTGGGGTTGTAGAGAGAGAAGGCTGCTGACTCTCCCTGGTCCTCAGAAGGTAGTGTGAAGAAGTCATTCCAAGAGGAACCAAGTAAATGGCACTCGCCCAAATGTGAACCAACAGAGGCTGTAGCTGCCATTTTGGCAGAGCCTCAAAGGCAGGCTGGGGCACAGGAGGCTTTTGAGTAGCTGGTGGCTTCAGGTGTCCCTAAGGAGGCTGCTGGCATGGGGAGGGTTGAGAAGAGGGGCCCGCAGTGCCATTGGTTGGTGGGATGATACTTGGCTGTCTCCAGCTGGTCTGGAATTGGAAGCAGGAGAACGGAAAAGGACACACTCCTGCTACCCGTTCAAGGAGTTGGGGGTAGGGCAGGGGTCTGAGCCAGGTGGATCAGAGACAAATTTTCAAAGCTGAACTGGCCATTGTCCCGTTTGAGATTTTCATCTATTCAGTCATCAAAGGTATTGGACAATTAACATCTGCCTGTTATGCCTGGGAAAGATCACACACACACACACACACACACACACACACACACACACACACACAAGAGAGAGAGAGAGAGAGAGAGAGAGAGAGAGAGAGAGAGAGAGAGAGAGAGAGAGAGAGAGAAATGAGGCTCTTTCCTCATCTCAGTATAGTTGGCTTTCTTCACAGTCCTGGTCTGAGGAAATGCAAGGCTTCTTCAGGCTGTGACGGGTCCTGGTTCCCGCACAGGGTAAGAAGCCCCCAGAGGCTCCCATATGTGTGTACAAATGCTCTCACACACCCCACCTTAGCACCCACGTGGCCTTCCTTCGTTCCTTCCTCCTTTCCCTCATCATCTTCTTTTTCTTCTTGGGCTGAGACAGAGCCCAGAACCTCTCGTGTGCTAAGTGTAGACTCGACTCTGCTGCCAGACTTCACCCAGCCTGTGTACAATCATCTAATTAAAACACCGGGCTGGCGCTCCACCCTCCCTCCTTCAGTCCTTCAAGGGCCTCCCAGTTTCATGGGCCTGTCTTCTAGTTAAGGTTCTAGATCTCTCTTAAGGCAGACAGGATTCCTTTCAAGTGTACACACCTTCAGGAAGTGTACTTCCTGACCTTTCTGCCTCATCTCAACCTCTCTGTACTTTACTCCCCCCCACACCACTATGGCCCACCAACTGAACTCCTACACATTCCTCAGCACCCGCGCAGCATCTCCTCCCTGGAAGTCTTCTCCAGTCTAGCAGTATGGGACTCAGGAAAGGTCATGTCCCCTTGGGACCCTCACTCTTCTGGTCTCCCCTTGGCAGCAGTGCTCGTCAGGTTGCCACCTCAATGTCCCAGCTTGCTCCAGGCCCCGAGAATGTCCCTGCACCATGCCAGCAGCACCCTCCTTTCCTGGAGTTCAGGGACAGTGGAAATGGCCCGCTGTAGGCCTACCATCTCCACCCCAAGTTAACCTTCAATCACCAGGAGGAACAAGCTGAGGCACCTTTGAGACGGTGGGCATTCAGCCCTGCCTCAGAGCCATGTGCTGTGCTGGGTCTGTGATGGGGAAAGGCCATGATGTCCACAGCCCTTGCCCTTCCCTGCTTTTGCTATTCCCCAGGGTCCAGAGTCTACCCTGGCTTCTCTGGCGCCCTCATTTCCACGTGTGCCTCAGATAGCCACCTGATTCTCTGGAAGTCCAACGCTACTCTCTAATGAACCCTGCCCACTCACTGTTCACTGGGTGCATCCCATTTCCACACATCCATACCTGCTACCCACTTCCTCCTCCCTACCCTATTCCCACCAGGAAAAAAATGTTTCTTTTCTTCCTATAAAGGAGACACACGTACATATGGCTGGAGATGCTTCATGGTGTTTTTTAGGGTAAAATATAATCCAAGAGAGGTTAAGTGACTCGTTCAAAGACACACAGTGTTAAAGGCAGGTCTGGAGACTTGGGTTCTTTTCACTGTGAAAGCAGTAAGCCCCCAACCTTGGCTCCTCTAAGGAGTTAGTCTTTCTGCCCGCTGCTGACTTGGCAGGCCAGCCTACCTAGCCAGCCCACACAGACTCCCTGGAGGCCAAGCTGGGCATGAATCACGTCTTTTGAGGTGATGTATTTGTTCATTCTTTTGGCAGAAACAGATGTGGACAGTTTATGGTCCGATGACAAAGATTAATACTCATTTATTTCCTAAAACTAAATGTTGCCAAGCAAGGTGGCACAGACGTGTGATCCCAGCACCCAGGAGGCAGAGAACAAGAGATCCCATCAGGACCCATAGAGTGAGCCTCAGTCTCAAAAAGACGGGAAGGGGCTCCCCTTAGGTGGGAATACCCAGCTAAGGTCTAGGAATGGACGTCAACGAAGCAAAATGGGGGGGGGGGGAGGAAATCCAAAGAGAGGGACTTGTGCGCAAAGGTCTCTGTGGCCAGATGGGGTCCTTGAGGAAATCGAGGGAGACCGATGTCTGGCCAAACTGGAGCAGAGCAGGCAACATAGGAGTGTTGTGTGTAAGGCATCCAGACCCAGGTATGGGACTCAGTGGTAGAGAACTTGGGCGGGCAGAGCATACCCCCTCAGCACTGAACCCCTCCCCAAACAACAAAAAACAGTTACTAAGACAAGAATACATTGCTTTAGTGGCAGTGAGGACCCAGAACTGGGAACAGCTCCCCTCCTGGCCTGAGGAAGAAGATAGAAAGGGTTCAGTACAAAACTGTCTGCTGTTTACTGAGCCCTGGGCCCACCGACAACCCCAGTACAGGCTCTGCCTTCACTGAAATGGGAACTGTGCCCCTGGGATCTGTGCCACATAGCAGCTCCGGGGGGCTGCCAGAGACCAGCATGTAAGCCACTGGGGCATCATGTCAGGGCTGCTCGTTCACAGTTCTCATCTGTGAGACAACGAGCTCTAGTGTGGCTTGGAATCCCTGGATTCCCCATTCCTGGAGCTGGGGGTGCTGACCTGGAATCAGACATGCTGTGGGGCAGAGGGAAAAGTCCCACCAGTGTCTCTAGCATTGCCCAAAGGGTGGCACCTAACCACAAAACCTTCCAGAACCCTGGCAGCACACCAGCTCCAAGTTGGACCCTCCCACCTTCAACAGTGCGTCAAGGTGCCATCAGGCCTCCCTCACTTCTATGTTTCCCAGAATATTACTTGCAAAGGAAAGCAATTAGGAATCCAGGTTTCCAGGAAAAGCCCATTGCAGTTTAAAAATAGGTGTTTCCTGGTTGGTGCCTTAGAGAAACATGTGGCACGGAGACTATTGTCATTCCCAAACAGTGACGGTGTAAACAGCATGCTGAGATGGATTGGGTGGTAACTGCTAGAATTGATGTGGGCAGGCAGCCAGTGTCTGATAGCTACAATCCAGTATTTGTAACAGAGCCAGGCCTGGTGGCACATGCCTATTCCCAGATACTCGGGAAGCTGAAGTGAGAGGGTCATTTGAGTCCCAGAGTTTGAGGCCACCTTGGACAATTTAGTGAGACTCTGTCTCAAAAGCAAAATATCTGTAACAAAGTCACCCAAAATAGTGACAATGGGGAGCTGGAGAGACTGCTCAGTATGTAAAGGGATTGCAGCATAAACATGAGTCAGATCCCCAGTGCCTGAGTTTAAAAACAAGTGCAATGGCACACATCTGTAATCCTGAGTTTAAAAACAAGTGCAGTGGCACACATCTGTAATCCTGAGTTTAAAAAACAAGTGCAGTGGCACACATCTGTAATCCTGAGTTTAAAAAACAAGTGCAGTGGCATACATCTGTAATCCTCAGTTTAAAAAACAAGTGCAGTGGCACACATCTGTAATCCTGAGTTTAAAAAACAAGTGCAGTGGCACACATCTGTAATCCTAACACCTGTGATCCCAACAATACCTGTGATCCCAGCAACACCTGTGATCCCAGCAACACCTGTGATCCCAGCAACACCTGTGATCCCAACACCTGTGATCTCAACACCTGTGATCCCCAAAACTGTGATCCCAACAATACCTGTGATCCCAACAACACCTGTGATCCCAACAACACCTGTGATCCCAACAATACCTATGATCCCAATAATACTTGTGATCTCAACAGTGTTGAGCTGGAGACAGGATCCCTGAGGTTAGGTGGCTGGCCATTCTAGCTGAGTCAGCAAGATCCAGGTTCAGTGAGAGACCCTGTCTGAGAAACCTAAGGCACAGAGCAACTGAGGAAGACATTCAATCACACACACACACACACACACACACACACACACACACACACACACAGAAGAACTTATGCACACAAAAAGTGAAAATAGTGCAGATGAGTCTCAGCTTCGTAAACCTGTTTTCCTTTTGTTGTTGTTTTGGTTTGGTTTGGTTTGGTTTGAAACAAGGTTTCTGTGTGTAGTCCTGGCTGTCCTGGAACTTGCTCTGTAGACCAGGCTGGTCTCAAATTCACAGAGATCCGCCTACCTCTACCTCCCGAGTGCTGGGATTAAAGGCTTGTGCCGCCACCGCCCGGCCATAAACTTGTTTTTGGTTGAAATACTTTATAAGCTAACGCGGACAACTGTCTCACCTACCGCAGACATGCGCAGAACACGTCATTTGTCTACATGGGTAAATTCATCCAACACAAAGCCTACATTTTTGTTGTTGGATTTTGAGTTATTTTATATTTATGTGTCTGTTTATACATTGTGTGTATGCACACATGTGTGCCGTGGTACATGTGGAGGTCAGGGAACAATTTGTGAGAACTGGTTCTCTCTTTCCACCATGTGGATTCTAGGTTTTGAACTCAGATCAGCAGGCTTGACACCAAGTGCTTTTACCCACTCGGCCATCTTTCTGGCCCTGTTTAATTGTTTGTTTGTTTTTGTTTTTGTTTTGCTTTAAGTAAAGGTCTCATGTAGCCCAGGCTTGCCTACAACTCCCTATGTAGCTGAGTATAGCCTTAAAATCCTGACCCGTCTGCCTACCACGCAAATACTAGGCTTAGCCACGTGCACCGCCATGCTGGCACAAAGCTTACATGGTAAAATGTGTTGGTATGGGAGGGTATGGCAAAGTATGGTAAGGTGTGGTAAGGTGTGGTAAGTAAGGTAGGGTAAGGTATTGTAAGTAGATAAGGTGTGGTAAAGAATGATAAGGTGTGGCCAAGTATGGTAAGGTGTGGTGAGGTATGGTACAGTATGGTAAAGTGTGGCAAAGCATGGCAACGTGTAATAAGGTATGGTAAGGGATGGTAAAACATGGTAAGGTGTGATAAAGTATGGTAAGGTGTGGTAAGGTACAGTGAGGTGTGGCAAAATATGGTAAGATGTGGTAATGTATGGTAAGGGATGGTAAGGTAAGGCAAAGTATGGTAAGGTGAGGCCAGGTATGGTAAGGTATGATAAGATGTGGCAAAGTATGATGATGTCTGGAAATGTATGGTAAGGTGTTATAAGGTTTCCTAAGGTATGGCAATTCATGGTAAGATGTAGAAAGGTATAATAATGTGTAGTAAGGTATGGTTTCTAGTTCGAACATTATGATGTAGAAGGCCCATAATGGAGCCATCTGTGAGCTAGGACAATCTATGCTGACCTTGCTGGCTATGCTTGTAATCCTCACAAGATGTTCCCAGAGAGACAGCATAGTTCTTCCATCTAAGTTCGTGGATCCCCAGGATTCCACATCCCAGCTGAGAACCCATAATCCAGGAGGAACAAGCAGGCAAGGTTCACTATGCTTTGGCAGACTGCTAGGGAGATGGATCAGGGACACAGGTCTAAAGCCACTAGGGCCAAGGTGGGGCTTTGAGAACAGATACACTGGCACAGCCGTCAAGGGTGAGGGTGGGAGCCACGCGCTAAACATACAGGTGCCCTGAGTTCTCCAGGCTGCACCTTGACAGTGTGATCACGAGGTCTCAAAAATGAAGCACCTTACCTGGGTGTGGTGGCATACACCAGAAGGCTTAGGCGGGAGGGTGGCATGGGCCCCGGAGTATGCCTCAGCCTCCCAAATGCTGAGATTACAGGCATGAGGCACCCCCATACTGGGTGAGGGCTTGGGGATTAGTTCAGTTGGTAAAGGTCTTACCACACAAGCATGAAGACACAAATTTGATCCCTAGCACCCACATAAAAATCCAGGCATGGGCTGGTGAGATGGCTCAGTGGTTAAGGGCACTGGCTGCTCTTCCAGAGGTCCTGAGTTCAATCCCCAGCAACCACATGGTGGCTCACCACTATCCGTAATGAGATCCGGTTTCCCCTTCTGACTGTAGGCAGACATGCAGGCAGAACACTATATTATACATGATAAATAAATAAACCGTAAAAAAAAATCCAGGCATTGTGGCACATGCTAGTCACCCAAGTGCTGGGAAGTGGAGATGGGATCCCTGGGGCTCACTGGACAGCCAACCAAGCCTCCAGGTAAGCTGCAGGCCAGTGAGAAAACCAGGCTCAAAAAATAAGGTAGATGGCTCCTGAGGAACAACACTGGACGTTGACCTCTAGCCTTCACACACACACACACACACAGAGCAAAGCGAAGCCCCTTGTTAAATCCAGGCAATAGGAGGTGGCCGGCCCTGAGAAGGTGGTTGTTTGGTTTCAGAACTCCAGTTCGTGCCTCTACCTCTCCAGTCACAGGGTGGCTGAGCCTCCTGCAAAGGGGAAGAACTGAGCATAGGTGGAGGCTAAAATTGAGAGCTCAAGACCCAGATGGCCTGGTTTGCCTACTTAATATTTGCGTGACTTTAACGTGATGACCTAATTAATCTGCATCTTTCTCTTTTCTTTCTTTCTTTTTTTTTGGGGGGGGGGTTGTTTTGTTTTGTTGTGGTTTTTGGTTTTTTGAGACAGGGTTTTTCTGTGGAGCCTTGACTATCCTGGGACTCACTCTGTAGACCAGGCTGGCCTTGAACTCAGAGATCTGCCTGCCTCTGCCTCCCAAGCGCTAGGATTAAGGGTGTCCACCACCACTGACTGGCTGCATCTTTATCTTTTCATCTGTGAACTGGGGAGAGCATTTGGGACCTCAAGGAACAACTGAATGTTACTGAAAAGCATTCAAAACCCACAGGTCATGGGGCTTGGCAGGGAGACGGCTTGGGATGCTCCCAGGGCAGTCTTCTGGAATCAGCAGTGGTGACCCCTAACCTCCTTCTGTCTCTGGCCAGACAGTTCTAGGGCTGGAGCCACAAGGGTCCAGAGGGGATGGCCTGACCTTAGTCCAAGGGGTGGGTAGGCAGTTGTCTGTCCAGGGCAAGTACATCGGAGCAAGAAAAAACTGGCATCAGCAGAAACCAGCTGGTCGAGAAAGGAGGTGGATCTCTGGTCAAGGGTCATGGGGACCTACCCCTGAGCTAATGAGTTCAGGTCCAGTGCTAGAAGGGGTAGAGCTTGAGTGTTCAATCAATACCTGGCATCACTAAATAGATGAGAGCTTGCCCAGAGACAGTCAAGAGCATGGCACACGGTGCAGCTCCAAGAACGAGCACCTTCCTATCTATTTCCAAGGGCGTGTTCTCTGGAGCCCTTGGCCTTATGCAATCCTGCCACTCAACCCGAGTGCCTGTCCTAACTCTGCCACTCCTTAGCTCTCCTGAGACCTTGAGCAAGCCACTTGCTCTCAGGCATATCCATAAAGTGAGACCACCACACCCACCTTAATGGTGCTTATGTTTTCAACCCAGAAGTCCTAAAAGTTGCTCAATAACAACTTCCTCTTCCCTCGGTCCTCTGCTCCTCACTCTCCAAGAAACTCTTTCCCAGCATCAGAGTACCAAGGCTGCCGGGCGCTAAGGGCGAGCCTAGTGAAAAAAGAAGGCAAACAGTTGGATGGATAAGAGAGAAGGGTCCTGGCCCACAGCCTAAAACCCCCCTGCTGTTCCTTCCACAGCAAACAGTCTGGGCAGGCACACCTGCCCAGAGGCCTCCCTCTGGCTAATCATTCCCCGGCCCTGGGAGAGACTCTGCCAAGGAGGCTGGACCCCTGACGTCTTGGGCCCATGTCTGGTCTCCGTCTAGTCTAGGCTTGAGGTCAGGACCTGTGGGCCTAAAGAAGGAAAGGGGGGAATTTCTGGTACCCAAAGTCTGTGCCTCAGAGTTACCCCAAATTCTTTGCACAATGCAAGGACAGGAGAAGCTCTCAAATAAACTGTCAAATTGAACTGTGCCTTGGTTCGTGTGCTGAGCAGCCCAAGCAAGAGGCAGATCTTCCTCCCAAAACTCCAGTGGATTCCTTCCCTTGGACAAGATTAGCTTCAACACTGAGGCTCCAAGGATCCAGATGCCACCAAGCTGACCCTGTCATGGGGTAGAGTTCAGAGGCGGAAGGCTTGCCTAGCATGCACAAGGCCCCAAGTTCAACTCCAACCCAAGAACCACTAAGTAAAGAAATAAACATGAAATGAAGAGGATCAAGGTCCTGGGCGGGATGCTTTCCTCCTGCAACCCTCTTCTCAGCTGCCTCCCAGGGAACCCTGGGGTCTTCTTGAGCTACACGAGGCCTGTTAAAATGCCCAGGCCTCAAGCTCAAAGACAAGAGGACACTTTGTCTTGTTTTGTTTGGCACGGAGTCTCATTGGTGGCACACACCTTTAATCCCAGCTCTTAGGAGGCAGAAGCAAGCAAACCTCTGTGAGTGTAAGACCAGCCTGGTCTACATAGTGAACTCCAGGCTAGCCAATGCTACACAGCGAGACTCTATTTCAAAACAAATAACAACAAAGATGAATGAACCCAAACTTGAGATAGTGTCTCATGTCTAGTCTGGGCTGTCCTCAAACTTGCTATGTAGCCAAGGATGAGTTTGAACTCCTGAACATCTTTCCTCTACCTCCTGAATGCTGGGTCTTACAGGCTATGTGGTGTTTGGGATTATATACAATGCACTATGCATGCTAGAACACTCCACCAACTGAGCCACATCCCTAGCTTCTCTTTGTTTATTTTCATTTTGAGATGGGGACCTTGGACTTGGGAATCAAGCATTCCCAAGCTCTCCTCATGCTGGTACAGATGGCCTGCTTTCTCTCGAGAGCAGAGGGGAAAGCAACTGTACCTTCTAACCCCTCTCTCTGCCTCTCTCCCCCTGCCCACAGGAAGCCTACTGTGCTTACTCCATCATCCTCATGGCACTGTTGTGGTGTACCGAGGCCCTGCCCCTGGCTGTCACCGCCCTATTCCCCATCATCCTCTTCCCCCTGATGGGTATCATGGACGCCTCTGAGGTGAGCACCCCCATCCACAGGTGGAAAGGCTACAGGGAAGGGGGGAATCTTCCCTAGAGCCTTGGAATCAAGGAAGCCACTTCACAAGGTCATGGAAGAAGGCACAGGGTGTAGGAGACAATCAGCGAGGAAGCAGAGAGTATTCTAGAAACACGTGTGGTTGTTGTGAGAGTTCCTTCGCAATAGGAGGGATGAGCCTTGCCAGACAGGTACAAAGCCAGCAACAAGTTGTCAATGAAAGCCAACTGAAGAACTCCCCCAACAGCTGGTCCTGCTAGCACACTGCTGCAAGCCTGGCACGGGGAGGCTGAAACAGGAGGATCCCAAGTTCAAGACCAACCTGGGATACCTAGGTAGACCCTGTCAAAAGCAAACAAAAAGATGAACTGCCATCAGTCTCTGTATCCACAGAGACAAAGTGAGGGTTTTTGTTTTTGTTTTTTCTGAGACACCCTTTAGATATCAAGATCCCAGGATTCTCAGTTCTCTTACTTAAGATGTATAGTGTTTTCATAGAGCCTCAAACACCCTCCTTGTGATACCCAAATATGAGCAAATCATTGCTATAATGTATTGTTTAGAAAGCAGAGCTGAGAAGGTGGCTCAGCAGATCCAGGCATTGCTGCCTGGCCTCACATCGTGAGTTCAATGCTTGGGATCCATTTAGTGGAGGAAGAGACTGACTCCTGCAAGATATCTTCTGACCTCCACACTCTAGCCATGGTACATGTATACACACACACACACACACACACACACACACACACACACACACACACACACACACGTAAATAAATGTAAAACAAGGCGCTGGAGAGATGGCTCAGTGGTTAAGAGCACTGCCTGCTCTTCCAGAGGTCCTGAGTTCAACTCCCAGCAACTACATGGTGGCTCACACCTATCTCTAGTGGAATCTGATGCCCCCTTCTGGCATGAAGTTGCACATGCAGCAGATAGAGCAGTCATATACATAAATAAATAATAAAACCTTTAAAAAAATAAATGTAAAACAAATTTTAAAGAAAATAACGAAGAGCAAAGTCTGCACACATTCAGTATAGATGCAATTTCTGCCTGAGTGTTTTCTGTACAAGGGTGCCTCATCCATGAGGGCAGACCCCATATACAAAAGTCTAACAGAGGGCCAGCTGTGTATATAGAGATATATAGATATTTAAAGATTTATGTATTGGATGTGTGTATTTCGTCTGTGTGTATGTATGTCTGTGCATCACATTTGTGCCTGGTACCCTCAGAGATCAGAAGAGGAGATTGGGTCCCCTGGAACTGGGGTTAAAGATGATTGTGAGCTGTGGTGTGGGCACTGAGAACCGAATTCAGGTCCTCTGGAAGAGCAGTGAGCGCTCCTAACTGCTGAGCCGACCTTCTAGCCCCCGACTATATACTTCTAATGTAATGGCTCTTAAGTTTGAATTGCACCAGAACCCCCTGGACTGAGGAGCAAAACAGACAGACAGACCTACCTCTGAGCTGACTCGGATCTAAAGGGGTTTTCATCTCCATCCTAACCCCCCTCTTTCTTTTTCCTCCTCTTCCCCCTCCCCCATTCTTTCTCTTCTTTTTTGCTTCCTCTTCCCCATCTTCTTCCTTCTCTTATTCTTCCTCCTTCATTTTAACACTGGGTGTTGCCGTGTAGCCCAGGCTGGCCCAGAATTCTTCCTGTTCCTGGGGTTTCAGCAGAGCTACCAGGCCTGGCTGAGCATTTTGTTTATAACAAGTCTCAGGTGATGGGGATGATACTGGTAGAGACCACACATACTGTCCAGAAAGAACAGGGAATTAGTTCTCTTCCAAGCACCTGGATTCAGGCTACAGCCTCCCAGTCTTGGAGAGGACAAAAGCGGTGAGTTTGGCAGGAACCTGGCTCCTGTGGAATGACTGACTGCCCAAAGGCTATTTCCATTTGGTTCTGAGATCCCAGGGGAATACCAGTTTGTGAAGATGGCGTGACTGTTCCGCATAAGCTTGGTGGTATCAGGGAGGACACCCCAGAGTCTCAGATATATCCTCACTCCCCAGGTCTGCGTAGAGTACTTCAAGGACACCAACATACTGTTCTTCGGGGGGCTGATGGTGGCCATCGCCGTGGAACATTGGAACCTGCACAAACGCATCGCCCTCCGAGTGCTCCTTATCATTGGAGTGCGGCCTGCCCTGTGAGTCCGTGTGATTCTGGGTGGGAGAAACATGCTGGCATCCCATGTCTTGAAGGAAGCTGGAATGGCAGTGTGTCTGTCTGTTTGCCTCTAGGCTGCTTCTGGGCTTCATGCTGGTCACGGCCTTCCTCTCCATGTGGATTAGCAACACAGCCACCACAGCCATGATGTTGCCCATCGGGCACGCGGTCCTGGAGCAGCTCCAGGGCTCACAGAAGGACGTGGAGGAAGGCACTGACAACCCTGCCTTTGAGCTCCAGGAAGCAAGTCCCCAGAAGGAGGTGACCAAACTTGGTAAGAGACCTGAAGCAGACCCCACCCCCAGACCTTGCCTCCAGACATGACTGCTATTCCCAGAGGCCCATGGAGAAAGAGACAGGCAAGTGACCAGCCCATCCAGGTCTTCCTGAGGCTTTCCCACATTTAAAATGCCAGTGGAGTCTGCTGAGATACGTCAGGAGGTAATGGTGCCTGCCACCAAGCCTAAAGATCTGAGTTTGAGCCCCAGGACCTACATGATGGAAAGAGAGAACTGACTCCTGAAAGTTGTCCTCTGACTTCCGTATGTGCACTGTGGCATGTGTGTGTGTGTGTGTGTGTGTGTGTGTGTGTGTGTGTGTGTGTAGTAGCAGTAGTAGTAGTAATGATAATAAAGTTTCAAAAATATTAAATACCAAAATCCATGGGCTAGGGATGTAGCATGTGTGAGACCCTGGATTCTACCCTCAGCACCACAAAATAATAATAATAACAGCACCAATAATAAAGACTGACCACAAAGCTAAGCGACCTGTGCTAGCACATCCTTCATTCCTAGCAATCCAAGAGTTTGGTGAGAAGTGGGCTGAAGTCTGGGGAACAGGAAGGGCTCTGGGCTTCCTCCTTCCTGCTTGGTCTAGGTAACCCTCTTCAATTCTCTATGCCTCAGTTTCCCAAGAGAAGTTGAACCAGATTGTGTCTGAGAACACTCCCAACCCAAAGCTCCAGAGAATGCTGGAATCTGGGCACAGTCTCTGTCCCCCTGGCAACTCCAGTCCAGCTGTTCACTGCCCAGGGGCCCTGGAGGCCACAGGACCCAGCCAGGATTCCTGCAGTTAGCTTGCACCTGCCCCCATGTGCTTTCCCTTGCTCACAGATAATGGACAAGCTGTATCTGCCTCTTCGGAGTCAAGAGCGCAGAAGACCCGGGACCATCTCCGCTTCAGCCAGGGCCTGAGCCTGTGCATTTGCTACTCGGCCAGCATCGGGGGCATCGCTACCCTGACGGGCACCACCCCTAACCTGGTGCTCCAAGGCCAGGTCAACTCGTGAGTGCCTGAACTGGGGGAGGGCATGATGAATGGGGACTTGTACTCTTGCTCAGGGGAAAATGGGACCAGGCAGTTTCAGGGACGATGTCACACAACACCCATGTCCTCTTCATCAGGCTCTTCCCCAAAAATGGCAACGTGGTGAACTTTGCTTCCTGGTTTGGTTTTGCCTTCCCCACCATGATCATCTTGCTGATGTTGGCTTGGATATGGCTGCAGGTCCTCTTCCTGGGTTTCAAGTAAGTGGTGCCATAGGTAAGAGAAGTCCAGTCTCCTGGTTCATCCAAACAAGGTGGGGACCACGCCATGAGAAGCCCTCTTCCTCTCTAATGGCTTGGTCTCCCATGCCAGGGAATGGGCAAGCTAAGTCTGGAGGAATGGTGAATTCTGGGATTGAAAATCATGTCTCGTGTGTGTGTGTGTGTGTGTGTGTGTGTGTGCGCGTATGTGTGTGTGTATGCTCTTATGTATGGACAGGTGCATGTGCACATGTTTATATGAGTGTGTAGGACAACTGGAGGTTGACATAGCTGTCCTCAATCATTTCCCCCCTTATTTTTTGAGACAGGGTCTCTCAATGAGCCTTAGAACCCATCCAGGTTTCAATGACTAGCCGGTGAGCCCCAGGGACCCTTTGGTCTCTGCATCCCTATTGCCATTTTTTATGTACAAGGGCTGGAGCCTGAACTCAGATCTTGACGCTTACATGGCAAGCATCTTACTGACTAAACCGTCTTTCCAGCCCTGAAAATGGCATCTCCTGTTCCCCCCACCCCTAACTCCACCAGTCAGGCACCTTCCCATAATACTCCATGGTCCTAGGATGGGCACTTGGGGACTCCACACAGTCAGTTAGAGAGGCATTTGAGGTGATCCTTCCGTCTGCCTGTTCATGGACTGGACATTAGGACTCCTACACATTAGGCAGTCTCTATCCTTGCCCTGCTGAGTGGTGATGCAGTGGGAGCCATAAATAAGGGAGGGGAGCACAGGGAGCAGGCATTCCAGAAAGTTCCTGGACATGGATCTGAGCTGATTCTTGCAGGACTGATAGAAGCCAGGTATAGAAGTGGGGGAAGGCATCCAGGCAGGAGAGGCATGAAGCACAGAGGCCAGAAAGATCTGGGTGTGTCTGAAAATGCTGCTTCGGGGGGGGGGGGGGGGGGTTGAAGTGCAAAGAGGCTGTCAGGGGACAATCACAGAGGACTTTGTGTGTCACATAGTTGGGACCTTGTCCTTGAGGCCAAGATAAGGAGGTAAATTTTATTCTTCATGCAACCCTGAGTTTCTCCTCCTTCCAGTTTGGAGACCTATGTTGAGAAGTATTAGGTAACTGGTACATACCTGTCATCTCAATTCCTGGGGAGCTGAGGCAGGAGGACTGTGAGTTCAAGGCCAGCCTGGGTTACATAAAGTCCTGTCTTAAAAACCTAAAATGAGCCGGGCAGCAGTGGCTCCATGCCTTTAATCCCAGCACTCTGGAGGCAGAGCCAGGCAGATCTCTGTGAGTTCAAGGCCAGCCTGGTCTACTGAGTGAGATCCAGGACAGGCACCAAAGCTACACAGAGAAGCACTATCTTAAAAAAAACAAAAAACAAACAAACAAACCCCTGGGGTTGGGGATTTAGCTCAGTGGTAGAGCACTTGCCTAGCAAGCACAAGGCCCTGGGTTCGGTCCTCAGCTCTGGAAAATAAAATAAATAAAATAAAATAAATAAAAACCCTAAAATGAAGTAAATAGAGACTCTGCTAAGGCTCAGCTGAACTCAAGTCTGTAATCACTTAGTGGTGTCAACTGGGCACACAGACCAGAGTGGTGATCTGAGTATTACTAGGGTGTGAGCCATTATTCATCCATCCTTTCCAGGCAGAGGGAGCCACAGCAAGTTGTTAAGCTGTACTTTGAACAGATCACTTGGGCAGGTGCAGGGAGGCTGGATTAAGGTTGGGAACTGGTGTGAGGCAAGGGAGTAGTTGATGAAGTCAGCACAGGGTTGGATTCTGTGAGGAGTCAGGGATGTGTGGAACATGGTCTTTGCCCAGAGAAACTCACAGACCAGCGGGCGATAAGATTTATCCAAGTGGAAAGCTAAATGCCAGGACAAATTAAAGATACAGCACAAGGAGGCGGGCGAAGCCTTCTGAAAGGCTAAGGACTATGAAGGTATTGCTGAGGCTGGCAGGGATAGCCAGGGAGGGAAGGGAGCAGTTTCTGGAACATTATTGAGAAGAGAAGCTCAGAATCAGGACCTGAAGGACACTCGAGTCTGGGCCGCACATCCTTCTCACTCTGGGCAGAAAGCGTTCAGCACAAGAGACCGTTCAGAGGAAGGGTGATCACGGGGAAGATGAAGAAAATGTAGCTTTCTTGTTGAAGGAAAAAACCACAATCCCAAGTCGGGAATGGTGGCACACACCTATAACCCCAGCGCTCGGGAGGCTGAGACAGGAGGATCAGAAGATGGAGACCAGCTCGGGCTAAAAACAAAACAAAGGGTTAGAAATGTAAGACAGTAGAGAGTTTACCTAGCATGCGTGAAACCTGGGTTTGGCTCCAGTCCCACATAATCTGGGCATGATAACGTAAGCCTGGAAATCAAGGTCAGCCTGGGCTATGTGAGACCCTGTTGGGGTGGGGGGGGGTGGGGAGGTACCACCATGCCATGATGCCTCTCTGGGTCTTGGACTCTTCTCTAGAGCTGTAAAGCCAGGATCTTGGGGTTTTGCCCCATGCCAGGTACAGACCCTTCACACACTGCCCCTGCTTCTGCCTGCAGCTTCCGGAAGAACTTTGGCTTTGGGGAAGGCGAGGAAGAGCGAAAGCAAGCAGCCCTCCAGGTCATCAAGACCCAGCACAAGCTGCTGGGCCCCATGAGCTTTGCAGAAATCACCGTCACTGTCCTCTTTATTATTCTGGTGGTGCTCTGGTTCACCAGAGAGCCAGGCTTCTTCCCAGGCTGGGGTGACACGCTTTTCGCCAACGAAAATGGGCAAAGGTGAGACCTGCCAGGGGGCAGGAGGGGAGACTCCCCGGGACTCCACACGAGAGAGCAAGGAAAGGGAGGCAGAAGAGGGGAAGAGAGTTGAGAGGGACAGGATGTCTCCCCTGGGGCCTCTCACCAGGCCTGTTGACGGCAGGGACCCTTCTCTGTCCTCCACCCCTCCCACAGCATGGCATCAGATGGGACAGTGGCCATCTTCATCAGCCTGGTTATGTTCATCATGCCCTCCAAGATTCCGGGACTGACCCAGGACCCAAGTAAGCACCTGACCCGGGGCTGGGAAGGGTCTCCGACGGCCCCTGCCTGCAGGTAGATAGTCTACTGCCTTCTACCACATCGGCAGGAGCTAGCAAAGCCTAGAGGGTTGGGGTGACCTGCCAGGACACAGGGACTCGGGGACAGAGTTGGGATACTACAGGGATGGAGACTGAGGGACACCCTTCTACCTGGCTTGATAGGAACCCACTTGATAGGAACCCACTCAGGAAGGCCTCGAGTGGCGGGGAGGGAAAGCCTTTTGACTTTTGGTGACCACCCTTGTCTGCTTGGGGAGTAGAAAAACCAGGGAAGCTGAAGGCTCCTCCTGCCATCCTCACCTGGAAGACAGTGAACGATAAGATGCCCTGGAATATCGTGATCTTGCTGGGTGGGGGCTTTGCCCTGGCCAAAGGCAGTGAGGTGAGAGCCTGTCTGAGGGAAACCCTGGGATAGTCCCACACCAGCCTTAGGTACCTTTCCCCCGCTGGGTTCTTGAAGCCCAAAGAAGAGTAGGCCTTTCCCAGCGATGCACCCCAATGCGATAAGCCTGAGCACCCGCAATGCTAACATCGGCCTAGTGCAGTACCAGATGCAGCCTCCAGGGGGCGCCAGATAACAGTCTTCCAGGAACCGGAGCGTCTTTCTCTTGACCCTCCATCCAAATGAGCTGAAATTCCGGACACTGCTGAGCTAAGGGTTGATGCAGGAGACTCCTGGGTCTGTGGTTAGTGTATCCACAGACTGTGCCAGACACTTTGCTTGGTGTGGAGGAGACAGGAACTCAGCGCTGGGCACAGCATTAGTATCAGGTCCCATAGCCTGGCATGACAGTGCTCAGAGCCGGACCGGGAGCTCTTCCTGCCCTGGGATTCACCTATTTTCCCAAGGGCCTCTTCCCTGTCTCTTCCAGTCCCACCACCACCACCACCACCACCAAAAGCAAGGTCCCTTCAGCCCTAACGCTTAGCAGGGAGAGGGCTCAGGTGATCCAGGAGCTTCAAGAGAGTCAGGAAAGCAAGGTGGTCACACCACAAATCGCCAGGTTTCCCACTAGAACTTCCGCCCGGCTCCCCATCCCATCCTACTGGTTCCGAGGAGCAACAGGGAGCCCCCTTGGACCTAGCTGGGTACCGACTTCCTTCAGAGTTGTTTGACTCGAAGGCCATGAAGCGCGAGCAGGGCCAGGGCCTCCCAGAGTTCCAGCTGAGGACCTGGGGACCCCGGGCCGTTCTGGCTCATATATGTCACCCCCCTCCCGCCATCAGAGATCAGGTCTGTCTGAGTGGCTGGGAGACAAACTGACCCCGCTGGAGCGCATACCGCCGTCAGCCACAGCGGTCATCCTCTGTCTGTTGATTGCCGTCTTCACCGAATGCACCAGTAATGTGGCCACCACTACGCTGTTCCTGCCCATCCTGGCCTCCATGGTGAGCTGACACTGCAGCTTCCTCCAGGAAGCCCTCCTGCCTGTTCTCTAC
Source organism: Peromyscus aztecus (assembly GCA_902168405.1). NCBI lineage: Eukaryota > Metazoa > Chordata > Mammalia > Rodentia > Cricetidae > Peromyscus > Peromyscus aztecus. The sequence goes on from CABHPQ010169842.1 coordinate 70,541, forward strand.
CTGCCCCCCCCCCCCCCCCCAGTCAGAGTGCCTAGTCTAAACCTCCTCTCCCGCATGGAGAGACACCAAAGTTCCCCCTTCTCCAGATGTTGAGCTCTTAGATCCCAAGGCCTTCTGGCCTCTGAGTCACCTGTCCCAAGTGACATCACTCTCTGAGTATCCCAGTGGGGCTGGCTGGAGGCCTCACCCACCTCCCCACCCAATCCCTGTTCTGGTCATTCCAGATGTGATGGGGGTAAAATTGCTCCCTGGAGCGTCCCCAGCCCCTTGCTCCTCAGGTGTGTTCCCACAGCCTTTGATGACACCTCCTGAGCCCCTTTGAGATTGGTTTTATGGGCCCCTCCCCTCACTACACCCCACAGGGCAGGGCAGCACATTCATCTCCTCCAAGAGGTCAAGGGGCCCTCTCCAGGTCACCCAGAGCACTCTGCCCAGGAATTGGGTTCATGACCAGAAGGGGGAGGGGTGGGGCAGCCCCCACAAAGTGAAGAAACCGAGGAACTGGGACCCGGCCTCCTCCCTGAGCCTGGACCGGGATCAACTGTACCCCCTGTCACCCTCCAGGCACAGGCCATCTGCCTTCACCCCCTCTATGTCATGCTGCCCTGCACCCTGGCCGCCTCCCTGGCTTTCATGCTACCCGTGGCCACGCCGCCCAACGCCATTGTCTTCTCCTTTGGAGGCCTCAAAGTGTCCGATATGGTGAGTGGCAAGC
>CABHPQ010169843.1:0-5000 GCA_902168405.1 Peromyscus aztecus
CCCCCCCACTTGCTCATACATTCCCTCTTCTCTCTCTTCAACTGGACTCCCGGAGCTCGGCCTGCCACAAGGTTGTGGATCTCTGTATCTGCTTCCATCAGTTACTGGATGAAGGCTCTATGATGACAGTTAGTGTATTCACCAATCTGATTACCAGGGTAGGCCAGGTCAGGAAACCTCTCCACTATTTCTAGTAGTGTAATCTGGAGTCATCCTTGTGGATTTCTGGGAATTTCCCTAGCACCAGATTTCTCCCTATCCCCATGATATCTCCCTCTATTAAGATCATCTTTTTCCATGTCTGTGGCTAACACCCAATGACTAGGAAGAGTTAGAAACTTTATTGGTGTTATCCCCAGATTCATGAATCTTGGCTGAAGGAGAGTGAGAACATATTTTAATAAGAAGGTTGGTTTTTCTCATTGGTAGCATGTGTGTTCCCTTCTGTGCTAAACATTCTAAGTTTCCAAGTTGTGTTTATGCAGTAGTAGATGAATGCAGGACCTTTACAAATCTTTCAAGAAGATGGTAGTAAGCCTGGATCCAAGCTCCTGTTCAAAATACAATCCATGTTTAGATGTCTGATACAGAATATTGGTAATATGGTAACAAGAACCAAGGATCTGCCAGCTGGCTGAACCCATGCAGAGTTCAGACTATGACCCCATTCCAATGCCAGGTTTCATGATTGCTTATTACATAATTTTACCACTATATAATGTTCAATGATGATTTTCTTTGCTTATCTTATCCTTAAATGTTCTATGGATTACATCCTTAAATACGTTGAGTTAGTTGTGAAAAAAAAGTATAAATAATTTTCAGTAGTACTTAAAAATTCATGTAATTTTTTTTTAGAATAGCATAAGAGGCTTACACATTTAGCATGTTTGTACCTCATATGAAATGCTGATCATAAAGACTCCTATACAATAGTGTCCTGTGTCATCAACATAGGTCGATAGAATTACTGTCAAGATAATAGCTCCTATTGTTCTTCACAGTATGTCCACAAATACCATAAAGTACTCAAACCATTGGCTAGATTTTCTCCATTGTAAATTGGAATAGGAATGCATCACTTGTGGATCTGGATGTGGCCTGAGTTTAGTTCAGTGGATATGTATTTTATCCTCACTCTAAAGTAAGAATAGTCAACAAACAAGCACTGAACCATGGACTCAAGGATCTTAGATTCCTTTTGAGTTTTAGTCAAACATCAGAGGCCTGATAATATTCCACTTGTTTATTTCATTCTGTATTATAGTAATATCCTCCATCCAGGATTAACCAAACAACAAAGACTTTATTCTTTAGATATCAGTCATGGCCTCATGTGATCCTCATCTTTGGGAGAAACTGCAACAGGCTGTGTACTTTGAAAAGTACATTTGGTGCAAAGAGGTGAGCCTGTGTCTAGTCAGTTCTCAGTAAAATTCTAACATTCAAACAAGTTAACTCATTCCAACTATAGGCCAAGGGAAACCATGGCCCACAATAGAAATCTACTGGTATCAGAAATCTCCACACTGTGCTCTCCCTGACATCTAATACCCTAGGTTCCACGCTCATCACCAAGGACGTTCTGTGCTATTGTGAAGGGCCTTAGAAAAGGACAGTGTAGTAGCACAGGGGACAGAGAGTGCCTGGTACTCAAACAGAGCACATTTGGAATCAGAGTGTTCATTTGAAATTGATCTGAAAAATAGATTGTCATATATTGTTAGGATTCTTATATACTTGGAGTACACAACATTTATTCCCCTGGAAATCAAGAGAAAAAAAACTCACCTAATTTGAAATATGATTAGTTCTAGAATATAAATTTGTAAGGAAAAAAAGCCCAACCAATTCTAAAATTGGAAAGGAAAGGAAAAAAACAGCATTATAGAGCTATCAGGTAAATACCCATATCTTAATGTTGAGTACAACTTTTAAAAATCAAAGAAGCCAAAGTCTAAGAAAATTTATAGGCTAATATGTTAAGTTGAAAAGAAAATAGATGAATGACAAAATAAACAATAAAATTGTATCAAGTAACTTTGTTTTAAAGAAATTTGGAGTTTAGGGAAAGGGCTTACTTTTCTTTCAAACTAATTTCTATTGAAATTTACTGAAAGTAATATGAAAGTAATACATGATAAAGTTCTACTTGATTAGCAGCATAACATAAATAAAATCAATATGATATGAAAAAATATTTACTTTCTATACCTGATACCATAATAACCCCCAGACTGAATAGAACAAAGATCCTGTGATTTTGTAACAATCATATGTCTATACGACTAAAATTTGTCACATGAAGATGCCGCCTAAATGCATCATTCCTGAGCACCAGGTGCTTGAACACATATGAACTAAAAAAAGATCAGATAAAATACAAAATGATACTCAAACAATGAACCCATTACGGTAATAAGATAAAAATAGTGAACTTTGAGGGCATCTAGAGTACAACTCCATTCAAACTGGTGAAGCAGAAACTCAAGTCATTTGTTTCATTCACATACAAGATTGAACAGTTTACTGATGGAATGAAATCCAGGCTTAACTCTTGTTTGCCACTCAACTGGGTTACTTTTAATTAGGATGCTAGGCTTTTAAATAAAAATGATGTGCTAAGCAGTCAACACGTCATGTAAACAGAACATTCCTAACAAGAATGCATTAAAAAAATAATTGCAATCATTTAAAAAGAGAAAAATAGGAAACAAGAAATAGGCAAGCTGAAAAAATGTAGTCCATATCAGTATTTAGGATTTTAACTAATATTGGACCTTTCAAAAGATTAGCATTTTGTCATTCAGTTCTAACATTCTCTGCACGAAGCCTAATTCGTTTGGAAACAACAAGTAAGAATGAGTGACAAATTCTCACTGGTGACCAGGAGAGCAAGACTGCATTTTTGTGAGTATGCATTTTCTACCCAGTAAGCATCTCATAGATGTGGGTAATTTTGATGTGAGTAGATTGAATTAAAGTCTATGGAGGTGAGCATGTTGAAAGGAAAATAGATTATCATATTTTAGATGTTGTATACAGTTGCCAGCCCTGGCTTTTGTAGCTATAACAAAGATGGCAATGTGCAAGTGTGAAAACAAAAATCTCCATGTTAGATAGCTTGTAGCAAGCCAGCCCGGCTACAATTGATTCTGCTTCTAGCCTCTCTCTGACCTCACTGTTACCCTCAAATCCCATTCAGCTTCCATGCCGAGTTTTTTATTCTGCTGCTGCTTTCTCTCTACATAGTTTCTTTCCAAACCAACATCCATGTTCCACTCATCAACCACTGCTTTAGAAAGCTTCAGGCTGGAAGGCCAGGCATGAAGCACTGGCAGGTGGTGTAGCTGTTAGGCAGCCTTGTGTATCACAGGAGATCTGATGTTATCAAATTCCTTTTCCCCCAAAGACTAAAGAGAGAAAGCCTTTGTGAGCTTGCAGGAGGGGGATGAAAACAGTTTGTCTCCAGAGCAGCCAGCCTTTGTCATAATATAAATGAAATCACCTCGGAAATTTAGAGAATTAATATCATAATGAAGACGGGAGTACCCATTAGGGTGGTCTAATGTTGCTCTAGAGAAATGTGATGGATGCCCAGTGGCTGCAAGCCCTTATTTGCAGAGAGTCACCTCTGCAGTTGCCATTATTAGGAAGATGTCTGAAGCACAGGATCAGACACAGCCATTGCAAGATGAGATAGTGTTTGACTGGTTTCCAGGGAACCGAAGGATACAAGCTTAGTTGTACCTGTCAGGATGGCTCCCAGCATTCTCCCCCTTAATGTCTTTTTTAGCTGTAGGAAGTTTCTCTTTAAAGATTCAGTGCTTTCCTAATGGCATGCGATGAGTAATGGGGAGCATATAAAATGTTATATAGATTACAAATGGATTCAGTCCATTTTAAGACAACATGTGTTAGCCCTAAAGAATGGGTTTATTTAGCTTCCGCTTTCTCTTGAAAATAAATTTAGTCAAACATTCTGAAACGCACACACCACTGGCATCTCAAGCTCATTTGCCCTTCTATGTAAAACATCCGAAGCTTTCAGAAACAATAGATTCACCCACCCCAAACAGAACCTGCATCTGAACCTTTTTCCTGAACTAAAACCTAGAATATGATATTTATAGAAAGCATTGAAAATATAATTGAGTCATTATTCCTGGTACTTGGTTTGTTGTGCCTCTTCTCTTTGTCTTTACCTTTCTCTTTCTCTCTGTCTTTCTCTGTCTTCCTCTGTCTCTGTCGCTGTCTCTGTCTCTCTCTCTGTCTCTGTCTCTCTCTCTGTCTCTCTGTCTCTCTGTCTCTCTGTCTCTCTCTCTCTCTCTCTCTCTCTCTGTGTGTGTGTGTGTGTGTGTGTGTGTGTGTCTCCTAGTGACAATGAATTATTTAAAATGGGAGTTTTTCCATAGTTGAAAATGGGAACTTTTCAAAACCCTATAGCAATTCCAGATTAGTTAAAATGGTACAATTATTTTCCTGAGAAAATTTTGCAGAGTGTACAGGAAAGGTTATTGTCTGAAAACTAAGATAGTACCCACTTTGCCTCCACTTTATTCTCTCAGATTTGAATTTATACGGTTTGTATTTCTCAATCCAATAGCTGCCATTGACTCAATAATATTCTTTTTTCTACAACATTTTTCTTTTAATATCTGTCCCTTTTCAAGACAGATTTATAGACTAGTTTATTGTTTTGTAAAATCAAATGTATTTTTATTTTTGAGAAACATTAGAAGCATGATCAATCACATTTTATAAATCTTGGTTAATGGTCAATGGGAGTAAGTCACAGATTTTTCCAATTTTTTTTTTTCAGCAGCAAACAATAAAATAGCAAAAAGTTGCTGATCAGTTAGGGAGCAAACTGGGACCATGGCAAGAATTGGTGAAGTGAACTTAATTATTTCTGTCAAACTGTTGTTGACTTTCTATTGTCTTTTCCATGTAAAGTGTTTTAAGAATGGCTGGCCTAATGGTTCAATCAAATCTATTCA
>CABHPQ010169843.1:7500-34334 GCA_902168405.1 Peromyscus aztecus
AAAATCAGAAGGTAGATATAAAAAAAATTGCTTTAGATTTGGACCCTAAAAAGATCCTAGAAGCCCTCCAGTGGTAACATTTAGCACCTCATTAAAGCCACAGTTTTTGGTGATAACAGTCATAGGACCCTACACAAAGAGGCCTATGTTTGTGGAATATATACTCTAGAAGCAGCTTGTAAGCAATTTTAAATGTGCTACTATGGTTAATATGAACCACAAAAGGCACATTGTGCTAAAACACAGAACAAAAATATACTTAAAATCAAATTAGACTTCTTGAAAGAAATCTGTATGTCTCTGTCTGTCTGTCTGTCTCTCTCTCTCTCTCTCTTTCTCTTATACACACACAGAGTAAGAGAGAGAGAGAGAGAGAGAGAGAGAGAGAGAGAGAAAGAGTAAGAGAGAGAGAGAGAGAGAGAGAGAGAGAGAGAGAGAGAGAGAGAGAGAGAGAGAGAGATTGGTTGCCCTCATTGCTGAAATCTAGTTGGCAGGACAATAATTTGTCCTTGCTCTAGAGACTGGCAGGTGTCACTTTGGCCAGTGTGGGATGTGAGTGACAGATATTTCACCATGGAAAAAATGAGAATGCAGAAATCCAAGAGTCCCTCTGGGATTTTCCTGGTCATTGGTGGGCAGCGCCAGGGCAGGGCAGGCTGCTATGTTGAGGCAAGACCTCTTGTTGTGACTGCTCTAGGCAGCTGCTAATTCTGAGCATTTTAAATAATATTTCTATTAACAAGGGTGTGCTTCTACTTTGATGGAAACATGCAGAAAGCTGCTCTCTAGGCTGTCTGCTGGGCACTAAACTGCTCTAATTGCTTCCCTGTGCTTTATTCGGAAATCTTGTAAATGCTGACTTCAGTGGGAAATTGCTCACAGGTTTATCAGTTTTGAGCCTTCAGACATTTGTGCACATTAATATAAGCTAGAAGTTTACTTTCCCCTAACTATTATTGCTGGACTGTTATTTCTTATTTAGAAAAATTTCAGAATATATCTTTAGAGATAATAGAGACTAATAGAAAACGGAATGCAAACAGAGCCAAAAAGAAGATCGTTTCTAGCTTGCATTCGTACATAATTGGGAACTTATGTTCTCTTGGCTCTCATCTAATTTTAATATGGCTTAAAGAGGAAAGAAACACGGAAATGTAATTTTAAAAGAAAAAAGCTATAAAGTCACCATTATATTTAAGCTGTATACTTTTTAGATTTGTCTTCCTTTGTGGTATTTTAGAAAGAGAAGATATATATATATATATATATATATCTCCAGACACACTAAAAGGTTATATAAAATTGTTAAGATCAGAAAAATCTAAGACTATTTCACATGCACATGTGTGTGCATGTACACACACACACACACACACACCACACACACACTCCATAATTTGTATATGTGCTTAAAATAGAAAAATCAAATACTACTTTTTTGTAAATTTTCTTTCAATATTATTATTGCATTTATTTTGCAATGTTTTTTATAGTTGATGGTTGCAAAGAACATTATACTTTTTATTTCAAATCTGAATCCACCTTAACTTTTCAATATTGCAAGGAAAGTACTAAAATTGTACTTACCATTACTAAACAAAGATATTCCCTTATCCATTAAGCCTGCAAATGTCATGGAAGTTCATTCAAACTGAACTGACCTGAACAGGCCAAGTTTTATTTTTAAATCAGAAATCTCTAGTGTGACTGTTTAAAAGGGTGATTATGTACAATGATATACAAGCAATATAAATACTCAGCTTCAGTTACAAGGATACTTATATGCCTTCATTTTCCAATAATTTCCTCCAGACCACTGCCAAAATATTACCTTGCAAAATTAAAATGAAAACCATATGTTGATTTGGGAAAACATGAAAAATCAAGGCACGTTTCAGCATTCATTGAAAGAGTTAATGTGGAAGCCTTTTCCACAGAGGAAGAAGATAGGTTGATACAGATTGATATTAGAATATTTTGCTTAACATCCTTTGCCAAATGTCGTTTCAATTTTTAAATAATCACTTATGTTAAATAAATTGGAACATGCAATTTCAATTCATGCAAGCAGCAGGATTTGAAATTGGCATTTGAGTGTAAATTTAAGATGAGGAATAAGATATTTTTCCAAAATTAGAATAAAAATTTCTCCATTGAATCTGCTAACATCCTGAAAAACACACAGTCACAATTACTTCTTTTCACCCTACTTAGTAATGCAAAGATAAATTGTTCTCCTTTGGAAATCAAATATTTTCCTAACTGCTATGTTTCTTTAATTAAACTGTATTCTTTATAGTGATCAAATATAATTAGCAGTAACAAGTATTTAATGAAAACAAACTGCTACTCCCAAGCCTTTGCTACACGCTTTGTTCAAACCCCACAGACACTCTGAGGATTGCCTTATCTCCATCACCAATACAAAAGCCCGCTCTCCTGGCATTGTCCACCTCTACTTGCCAGGAGCATTTAAAACAAGAAAAACAATTATAAAAACTTCTGTGGTCCTAAAGACTCCAGTTCACATTCAATATTCTCTCCTCAGATGCCAAAGATGCTTCCAACTTAGCTGTTCAAATAGCATATGGATTTGTTCCTCAAAAACTCTAGTTGATATCAAGGAATAGAGTATTACCCTGGTATCTATGGTTATTAGTAAGTGACCTATGTAAGAGGAAAAGTACCCATGCTGGATGCATTGACAGCCAGGTGATACAACAGGACTTCTGTAATTAATTGTGAGTGAATGGGGGCGGGGGGGAGGGGGGTGCAGCCTCATAAAAATTTTCCCACATGGCTGAACCCTCGGTCAGGAGACGTTAGGCAACATTAACTGCCAGCACATTTCTGCAAGGCTCTGGAGGAACAGCTGGGCACTGGGGCTCCCATCCTGAGAACCTGGGGACAAAAGACATCAGCGTCTACCTTTCATCTTAGCTGAGATTTGGAGTGGGTTCAGACCACAGAGGCTCCTTAATTCTCACTAATTCATTTGCTTTCCTGATTCACTTGGCTTGGGATAACCTGAGAATGATAATGAACCTGCAAGGGGAGCTCTCAGTCCCCTGCCTTTGAATGTGCTTGGCATGGATCGAGGGCTTTCTGTGAATCTTGCAAAAGGAAAAGAATCTTATTAGCACTGATTGCTAGTCATGAGCATTCTTGAAACTGCTCTCATGCTTTAACTCTTGCTTGATTTCCTCAAAGAGGAACAGTGCGTATTAAAAGGGGAGGTGACGGGAGGTTGGTTTTTTTTTGTTGTTGTTTGTTTTGTTTTGTTTTTTTAAACGTGCCTGTCCCTGGAAGCTTGGGTAATAGTTTACGGTGTTATTTAAACCAAATCCAAATACCCAGCTCACACTTGGTGTCAGAGAAACAATCTGAGTGTTTCTCAATGATTTTTTGCAACTGAAGCTAATGTCTTTGTTTATTTAGTATAGATAAACACAACTAGTACCAGACTGGGTCGCCGGCAGGCGCTTTTCAAGGACAGCTGTTTTTTCCTTTGTTTTTCTTAGATCGTTTTCAAACTTAACTTATCCAACAATTGTCAAATTCACCAATATTTTCTGTGGTTTGGGATTCTTTTGAGTGGGCATTGTTGCTTTTACAATTAGTATGTTGTGGACCTCTAAGTTCTGCCTAGGTAAGAATTTTTGCTTGAAATAAAACAGTCAGGAAATGAACTGGACCAAGTGCCATGCTTTAGTGAAGCAATAAAAAGGACAATTGGTGTCTACGAGTGTAACCAAAAGTGATCATTCTTTGGATTTTGAGGTAGTAAACTACCAACCAAATGAGCCCCTTGTTCAATTGTGATTGTGCTGTGGCATATCCAGTCACACATATCCTCGGACACATTAACTAACTGGACATGTAAGAAGCAGGTGGAATTAAACAAAAGCTCCTGGGGGTAAAGAGAACTTGTCTAGAGAATTAGAAAGGGCCCTTGTTGGCAGAGCAAAGGCCTAGCATGTTCAGTTATGTTGCAAAAGGAGTATGATCTCTTCTATCATGTGCTTTTCACCAGTCTGGGGACACTCTTGGCAAAATTTAAAATGTCCTCTGAAATTAGAGAGACAAGCACAACCCATGACATCTGCGTGTGGTGTTCACAAATCTACTGCTAGGTAGTAGGCGCACATCACAAATCAGAAGCTGTTACCAAGTTTCAAGAAAGTGGACTACCAAAATATTAGAGCAGAGAACAACCTTCAGGCTCCAAACTTCCAGTAATTTTAAAGATGACACATTGAAGGACCATGCTATTGAGGAGATTTGTCCAAGATCCAAGCGCTGTTCAGTGACAGAACAAAAATATCCACATCTCAAGTTCAATGCTGTCTTATACAGTGCAAACAGAGTGCTCCAATCTTCATACAAACTGTTTTGAGTTTATGTTGAACATGCTCAAGGTCTAATACTAACAAAAGACTCCAAGAAATAATCTCCCCTCCTGAGCCACAGCACTATACCTCAGCATTCTTCCTGTGGCATGACTTCTTACTGTTCTTTCAATTTTGATTCTTTCCAAGGGTGCACTTTTATTTCTTGCCAGCCAGAGAAAGTCTTCACTTACTAAGTAACGACATTGGGGATCCCATTTTTCACTTATTTCCTTTCTCCATGAGCCCCTGTTTCTCCTCCCTTCTCCCAGCCTTGGAGTTGACCTTGTAACTGAACATACAGGTTGAATATTCACGAGAATTATAATTTATTTACTGTTTACTCTTGATTATATGACATTGCATGCTAGGTGCAACTCTGTGACATCTCTGGTTAGAAAACTGTGAAACTTTACTTATGTAATGCATATAAGTGTTTTTGTCAAAGAGAAATGGTCATTTTAATCTCTGTATCATAGCAAATCAGAGTGTGTATATGGCAGCTGGGAAAACTGAACGTACATCCCCAGACCTCATGTTTACTATGTCCTAAATTAAGTCTTGTGTGTCTCTTTTATGACGTGTGTGGCTTATAAAGCCTTGCCTGAGTATATGGTACACAAGACTCTCAATAAATATTAGCTGTCAGTGTTATAGTGTTATTATCATCAATTAGTGGCATTGTTAGTCTTGCTACAAATGATAAAGGAAAAGATGGATGCATGTGACATTGTAATGCTGAAGTAACTATAGATGACTGATTGGTGATTGTCATAGAAAAGGAAGAGGAAAGTAGAGGAAAACCGTTACTGGAGCCTTTCCCATTGAGAAACTGGAGGTCCTGATCTTGTTGTACCCTCAAAATGTGACTTCTAGAAGTAGGTTTTGGTGAAGCAGCTTTTAAATTATTCATTTATTTCTCTCTGTGTGTTTGCATGTGGGTGGGTGCACATATGTGTTGGCAGATGTGTGGAGGTCACAGGACAACTTGCAGGAGCCAGTCCTCTCATTCCACTATGTGAGTCCTAGGATAGACCTCAGATTTTCATATGTGGGGGCAATGTGAATTGTTGAGAGATCTTGTTGGCCATGCATTGATTGCAGATTTTTGCCAGATGAGGGTAAAAGAGCTACTCAGGCAATGTTAATGGCTAAAACACTATGAATATGGCTATCAACCCTTATGGGAACCTATGAAACCAGTCTGAGTTGAGAAGGCCAAGAATTGACCCAAACTATGACTCAGGGTCTAGACACTGAAGAAAGTCTATTGTAGAAGCTCAAACCAGCCAACTCACCCAGCAATTTAAAGAGAGAGAGAGAGAGAGAGAGAGAGAGAGAGAGAGAGAGAGAGAGAGAGAGAGAGAAACATAGATGGAACTAGAGTAGACGTGGGTCAGATATCAGCAGGCAGTTACAGAAATTCTCCCAGAAAGTGTGTACATGACCCTTTCTGAGGCAGCTGGCAGGACTTCCCAGTTGAACCCAAGCAGCTGCAGTGGTCTTTGTGAAAGTCCCAATTACTCTATCTTTTAAAATGCACAACTGTAGTAACAGTGGGGCTATCCACCAGTAAAATTAGTCAGACAGGAGAAGTTATGATCAAACCTGAGCCACTGAACAGACAGTTTAGAATGCTATTCAGCACAAGTTCAGGAATGTCACTTACTGAGGTCCCAGGGTTCTCATTTGAATCTTCCATAATGTATACAATAGGTAATAATATCTTTATTTTGCAATGAAACTGTGAATAAAAGCTTGAAAAATATATTCAACACATTGACTGATAACTAGAATAAACAAATAGGATTAGAACAGATATCAAAGCTCTCTCTATTCTTTCTCAATGCTCAAAATTAAAGCTATAAGGATGTACAAATTCTCCAAGGGGTCTCAAAAATATATAAAATGTATTCAAAAAGAAAAGTAAGTGTTTAATGCTGCCATGACATCATAAATTACAAGTGATTACCTTGTTGGACTTGATAATAAGAAAGGTATTGGTAACCTTGGGTAACATGATGAGGACCCAAGCTGCAAGCAGGAGGAGGAAGAGAGGGACAAGTGGCTGGAACTGAGAACTTTTCTTAGAAGGAAATTGACATTAAGAGGACTATGGTGAGTGCCATCTATTAGTCACGTTGCTGGTGTCTAGGGAGATTAAAAGATTCCTGGACAGTGAGGATAGAGACTCCAAAAGTCAATATACATAGAAAAGAAAATAATTTAAGGGCACTTTGATGTAGACTGGACAGAAAATGATAGCTAAAAGTATATAGTTTTGTGGGGATTTTTGTTGGTTTTGTGTTGCTTTTTTTGTGTGTGGTGGCGACAATTATACAAGTATAGAAGTACATGGAAATCATCAGAATGTGATAGGAAGTAGCACTTCTACTTAATAATGTGATTGTTAATCATGTCAACATAGTTGTATTTGGAAGCACCTAGAGTTCAGTAAATTGCGTATCTAGGTGTGTCTGTGAGGGAATGTTCAGAGAGGATTAACTAAAAGGAGATGACTAACAGAATGTGGGTGGTACTATCTCATACACTACAGGCCTAGATTGACTAAAAAGAGGGTGAGGACAAAGTCTGCCTCTTGGCCACCTGAGGTGGTAGCCATTGCTACACTTCCTCCAGGTCCAGACTCAGTCACCCCAAAGGCTACGAATTGAAGCCTGTGAAACCATGAACCAATACAATTCTTCTCTCCTCTAAGTTGTTTTTCCTCAGGCATTTTGTCACACAGCAAAGAATGGAACACAGAAGGATACCTTTGATCTGTTAAGTAGCAGACAAAAGATTTTGTTGTATACAAGATGTTGGTGAAGTAACACCTTAGGGGTCTTCAGAGCGTAAGTGAGTGAATGAATGAGTGAATTAATGACACAGGAAAAACTATGATGATAGATATTCATTATGTAGTGCCAGAAGGCAAGGCTACAAAATCTCATTGTTAGGCAAATTTGGATGCTGAACAACCCAATGTGTGCTGAAAGTTGATGAGTCAGTGCTGTTGTAGCTAACCTTCCTCCGCTTTCATAGTCTCCCCAATAAGTGAGTCTCACCACAGCCTCTAGAGGATACAGGCATTCCGATTATGTAATCAACACTGATTCAGCTTTGATGAGATGTGCTTTAATATTTTACAATGAAACGAAGTCAGTTATGAACACTGAAAATGCCTTCTCTTTCCACCATCTGCATCCCAAATGACTGGTGCATCATCCCTACAAAGGGAATGTAGCTGACTTTATCTCCTTGCCTAAACTTCTTTGCTAAAACCAAAACTTGTCAGTAAATCTGAGAGTACTGATGAGAAAATGAATTTTTAGAACTTACAGTGTCCCCCTAGAATTTTTTTTTAAGATTTATTATTTATTATGTATATAGTGTTCTGCCTGCATGTATGCCTACATGCCAGAAGAGGGCACCAGATCTCATTATGGATGGTTGTGAGCCACCATGTGGTTGCTGGGAATTGAACTCAGGACCGCTGGCAGAGCAGCCAGTGTTCTTAACCTCTGAGCCACCTCTCTAGTCCAAGCCCCTGTAAATTTCAACAGGAATGAATAGTAGATTTGATAATTCATTTTAGAGTCAGTCAAATATAAATAAACTGTAAGTTTGGGACTTGAAAGAACGCTATGGATGGGTAGAACATCTGTATCTCCCATTTTCAAAAATGTATAGAAATCAACTTCTGTTTATTCATTGTGGACTATCTAACAATTTGGTCAACATTTAAAGTATGTATTTGAACATGATAAGAATTAAAAAAAGACCCTTGTCAGTCTACAAATTAAGTGCTTCAGAAATATAAGCTCAATTTTAAGGAAAAGCAAAATCTTTTTATAGGGTCATTTATTCAATATAAAAGAGGTTTCATAAGATTTTGTTATCTGAAATTTTTAAAATGTCTGTGAACTTAGAAGTTTTCATAAATGTTTCTTCAGAGGCCCATGTTGATTTAGGAAGTGTCCACATGACAGTAAAACAACAAATCAATCCAGTGGAAAAAAGATCAATTGATTCAATAAAAACATCAAACAGGCTGTTTGCCGTGACGAAGATCAAACTACTGTTTGACAGAACTTTTACTTTTTAATCAATGCTATTGATGTCTGTAAACACTCTCTTCATCTTACTAGCCCATGTTCATCATACAAAAGAGGACAGAGTTAATAACGGATAAGTCATTTCTGCAAGAAAGCACACCATAACCAACCTCTTCAGGCCCAAATTTTAACTTCATTTTTTCACCTCTCCCCCTAACTAACTTCTTCCTTATCCATGTCCTTCTGAAAGAACTTCTTTAGCCAAGTGATATCATCCACCACACAACACACTCTACTTGAGACAGTTGCCAACCTACTGACTGGCCTTTCATGCGTTTACTCTTAGAAATGTAGATTGCAGCCTTATTTCTTTGTGTGCATCCTTCATGTTTCTTGACTGATGCCTCTGGAATGTATAAAATGTCCATCATTATTTAACTGCTAACTGTTTTTAGAGAGACATGTTGTTTTAAGCTCATTATTTCTTCCAACTGGAGAATCTGTGGAGTTCCTTTATCGCTCAGCAGCCAGCAGGGTACGTGTGTACAGATGAATGGTTGGGTTTGTTCTTCACATGCTCATTTTTTCCATCTTGGCCCTAGACTTGTAGCTTGTAATGAAGAGCAAATGCATGTTTGTGTGCCTTAAAAACGTACAATGAAAACTGAAAAGAAAGAAAAAAAACAGAGAAAGAAAATGCTAAACACTATGTTCATAACTAAGATGTTCTGTAACTAAGGACTTCCCCAGTCTACCTAAGAGTTCAGGAATTACTATGACTCCCCTGCAATTAGCTTACACAAAACTTTCTTTTAGTTGAGCATGGTTGACTGGGTAGCTAGCTACCTTTCAGGAACTGTTATATAAGCTTCACTTTAACAAATATCAAAGCAAATCTAGGATGAATGATGAAAGCACCAAAAGGCGGATTGTGGGCAACACTGTGTAGGCACATCCACAGGACTCCAGGTTACAGTCAGAGAGATGGATGCCCATCTCCTGTCTCTGCAACTCCTTATTAAACAATCCAAGTTAACAGGTATGGGTGCTCCTCAGTTTCACAAAACCATTTTCAGAATTTTAAAGAGTGAATGGCATTTGGAGATCTTAAAAATGTAACATTTATCATTTATACAACTCAGGGAGACTATTTGGGGACCCAAGACAATAATGGGAAGTGTATCTGTAAATAATTTCCAGGCAAGCACAGTAAAGCTTTCTTACTCACTGGCTTTTTACTTTAATATGGGCCAAGGCAAATATATGTATAACTCCACCATGATCATACCTGTGCTTGTGTATCAGGCACAGTTATTGTTTTCCTTGAAGGGAAGAGAAGCTGAAAAGGATTAGTTACCTCAGCTGTAAATATCTGTGTCACAGAAACACAGCTGGAAAGTCACACTTTCCTCCCTCTTTTATCGTCTTTCCCATGGTTAAAATCAGCATGACTCTACTGAGGTCTAAAAGACAAAGACATATTGTCACTGAGTCCTGCCATGCCAGCACTCAAGTGTGCCACCTGCACTGGGCTACAGTCACCTGGATCTTCAGGCTTCACTGGCAATCCTGAATGTCATCTCAGAGTGTTAAAGCCATTGTTATCATGAAAAACACTAATCCTTCCCTTATGATTTGGGTAGGGATATTAAGAAAGCTAACTGCCCAAATGTGGGGATGTTTCATTACACTGTAGGCCACAGGATGTTTAAATATCAGAAAGGACAATCAGAAAATAACTATTTTTAAGCTCCCAGCAGGAGTGCAAGCTGCTGCTACTAATGGGTACAGAACAGAAAGGTGGGAGCTGCTCTAATAGTTCAGATTTTCTCACAATACATCATCCTATTTTAAACATGGATCAGTGGAAAATGCCCTTCCCTTGAAGATATTTCTGTGCTGCTTTATACGCAAATTTTTTGAGGTTTCTATTTATTCCCTGGCCAATTCTTTTCAAGTTTAAAAGCAAGAATTGCCCCAATTTTCTATGATACTATAAAAGAGCAAGCTGTTGTAGCTCAACTATTCCTTGTCGTTTTCATATGAAATTAAAAGGGAACAAACCAACTAAAGGTGTGTGTGTGTGTGTAACTGTGTGTGTGTGTGTGTGTGTGTGTGTGTGTGTGTGTGTGTGTGTGTGCTCATGCACTGTGTGGACCTATGAGGGCACATGTGAAGCCCAGATGTCAAGGGTGTATATTTTTTCTCTATCACTTTCCACTTTGTTTTTTGTTTTGTTTGTTTGTCTGTTTGTTTTGAGACAGGATCTCTCACTGAACTTGGTACTGAGTGAGCCAACTAGACTGGCTGACCAGCACATTCCCTGGGGTCCCTCTCTCTCCACCTACCAGCCCTAGCATTACAGAAGTGCAAGGGTACAGCCAATTTTTTAAATTAGTGCTAGGATTTCAACTCAGATCCCTATGCTTGCACACCAAGCATTTTGACCAAAATCATTTTCTCAATCTCCAGATTTTGATTGTAGAAAAAAAACAGTGATGAATATTTTATTTAGGTGCCACACAAAGTCATAAATAGTTGAAGATGTGTTGAAAAAATCATATATAATATATATGTGTGTGTGTGTGTGTGTGTGTGTGTGTGTGTATGAATTACTAGGATAATATATACCTTCTTTTTTATTAAAATTTTCATTGCAATATCTGTAGACTCAAACTTACACATATTTCTAAGAAATCTCACAGAATCCTTTTGCTCTGTGTGCTCTGTCCAATTGTCTCCAAAAGCAACATTTTGTACATCTTTAGTCTTTAGGTTCAGAGTTGGCAGTGATACAATCTGCCCATTCAGCTGTCCCATTTTACTTAGACTCATTGTGTGCCATTTTGAGCCTTAAATTTTTTAATGTTCCAGTCTTCAAAACCATGACCATTAACCCTTGTCATGGGTGGGTGCTATTTGGTGTGTGACCAGGAGTTGTCTTGGTGGTTTAGTAAATTAGCCAGCTAGTAAGCCAGTAAACTAGTTCTTCTAATTACACTTCTGTTCAAGAACTATCTGTCCAGGAGAGTGACAGCAGCACAGTGTAAGGTCTAGACAGATGTCAAACAAGAAAACATAAGTGGCTACAAGCATCATGGCTTATTTCCCCTGCAAGAAAACAGGGCACTTTGAACAACACTGGATATAATATGAGACAGATCTTTAGCTCACCCCTCTGTGCATCAAAGGGTTGGGTTTTGTTGTGGTTTTTATTGAGTGCCCCCTGGGTATAGAGCTTTATATGAGTAGAGGAAAACAGCTTTGTGAGTAGAGACAGATGAAGAGGACCCAACGTCTTGAATCCTTGCTTGAATCTTGTCAGAGACTTCTGGAATACAATCCTTTGAATGACTACTTTCTGTTTTTCTCTTTCCTTTATTTACTATCTGTGCAGGGGAAATGGTAAGATGTGCTGCAACACAAGCTATCACTACCAGGAAATAGAAAGAAAAAGTATTCCCTTTCAGTTTTTTCTTTTCTTTTAGGAGGGTATTCTGTCATTAGACATAACACAGTATAATCCAATACTTCGTTTACCTCAAAGTCGGGTGCTATGCTTAGACCTCTGTATGTTTAGTTTAACTAAACCTCAAAGGAATCTAAGGGTTAGGGACTATTCCCAGTTTTATACATAAAAAAACTGAGGCTTACATTTTTTAATTTTATCTGAAGTTATAGAATGAGTAATAGACTAGTCCAGGTCTGGAATTACATATATTTTTAACACAGCATCTATGTTTTGCTATGTTACAATTCCTTGTTATCTCTCTTTAATTCTTTGCTTTAGTGCACTGGTTTTTATATACTGAATCCAAGGAAAATGAAAAATGACTTTTAAGATCTGAAGTCTGTTCTTAGCCAGACATGAAGGTGTCCCTATGTTATGTTACACAGGAATCTTAGAGAATAAATTACATTTCCCAAATCACCACTGTCCACACCCAACCACAACAACAAGGCTAGGAGAAAGGACAAGACAAACACCACCAAAAGGTTTATGAAATGAAGTTTCTCATGAGTAACTCGGAACCCACCATTTGGAAGCCAAGTCCTGGAATGAGGTTTTATAAAAATGATGTGTTGGATGGCTGGCAAGTCATTTGCAGCTCAGTGCAGAACACTTGACAATCAGCAGCAAGAGTGAAGTAGAGTTTTTACTAGGAAAGAGGGGAACTGAGCAGTAGGCACATTCCACATCCTACACTTTAATCCAGGAGCTCTGAATTTATGAGTCCTCAAAGGCCTTTTCAAAAGCTGGAGGAAGAATCTAGGCTGGTAGTCTTCAGAGGACACTGTGCAGAGAACAAAGCCCTGATGACATCAAATCAAGGGATATCCTCCCTCCAAAGAACTGGTAATAAATCTCAGGAGAGACACCCACCGCACCACATGGATCTCAGCGACTCATAAAAACATCTTCATTCCTGAGGCCATCAAAATTCCTGCTTAAAGAGCCTTCATTATAAAAGAAGGAAAGTACACTTCTGTCAGACTCCGGGACCGGCTGCCTGCAGCCTTCAGCCGTGAGAGGAAGGAGTCCACACAGCATGGGATGTTTGATGAGTAACTCAGCAGCAAATGGAACCTCGTGGTCAGAGCCTGCTGGTGTGCACGCCCCATCGTACAGAGAGACAGATGGAGGTGAGGAGCCAGGGACAGCTTCCAGTGCAGATGGGGTGCCAGGAAGGTGGCTTGTTAATAACACCACTGCTCCCAGCAACTTCTTGTCAGCAGTCAACGTTTCAGGATCATGGACTTGTGGCTTCTTGAAAATTGCTGTAGGACTGACATAATTCCTAGTGTAATTCCTGGTTTAGTTCCAATAACAAGAGGAGAAAATCTCACAGCACTCCAAAGGGCTAGGCGAAGGCCAATACTGTGCAGTGACTGACATTTGATGAAACTTTACATCTGGTCTGCCAGTATTCACACTGTTCCAGAAATCAAAGTCTAAGGGTTGATGTTCAGGTTAACCATTTCTCTTTTTTCTTTTATTTTCAGTAAAAATCAAGTAATCAAAAACTCACCTTCTCCTGGGGATCATTTCTTTAAATTTTCTTAATGGATGCTGTGAGATGATTTTGGATATGGGAACAACCAAACTTACTGTTAGGAGGTTTTTTTTTTTTTTTTTGTTTGTTTGTTTGTTTGTTTTTTTTTCAAATTATCAGTCTGGAGTAATGACATTTTTATACAAGGCTAGGAGATTTTTAGTAAAGTAATATTAATGCAAAGTCACGAAGACAGAGATGAACATTTAGAACTTGATATAATTACACATTAGCTTCCCCCTCCCGCAACAGAATGGTTATGCTTCTACAAATGGATGGCACTCTTTACTTTTCAAAAATAAAAGTTGAAATGAATGCTCTATGTGTCTTCCTCACATAAGCCACAATGAGTAGAAGTCTCACAAAAAAAAAAAAATTCTTACTGAGCAGTTTCAGAATTTACAGTGAGCCTGACAGAAGCAATCAACTATTCAACTATCCTGCTGGTCTTACAAAATAAGCAAAGCTTAAGGCTTCTAGAATTGTTGAACACAGAGCTTCATTTGGTGAAGAATGGGCTGCTGGTGCCTGTGTATCACAACTGCAGGGTGGATTTCATTCTTTATCTTTTACTGCCCTCCGATTCCTTCATTCTGCTATTACAAACTCTAACACACAGTGTTATGAAAATATAAAGTAAAGCTTTCTTTCCATTCTTCAGGCACAGGAAATGTCAGCTTTGCCATGCTTGTGGCTACGCAAAACCCAAGATTCCTTATAAATTTGCTGGAGAGGGTACCCTACAACATGGGCATATGAATTCACTGCTCTAATGGAATGAGTCAGCCATTTGAAAACAATATTTTCATATTTTAATTTAGCGTAATTCCACGCTGATAATGTACGGATGAGACAAAAACAGAGATGGTACACATGGGCTAAATCTAGATATCACCAAGGAAAATTTTGCCAGTTGAACTGGAGAGTTGAACGTGAACTAATTTGTGAAATAACATTAAAAACCACCCAATGCATGATTGGATTTTTCCTTCTTCAAAACTGACTTATCTCAAAGTGTCTAGTTCTAGTAGGCCCAGTAAATATGGCTCGGCTAAAGCTATCACGTATAAACACCTCCCTTACCTTATTTGATTTCTGTGAAAGAAATATTTTTCCCATCTGTTTTGCCCTCTGCTAAAGTCAACAGGCAATGATACTGAGGGCCTGCTGCATTCCAGCCCTTCTCTTAGCACAAGGTATGCCCTAAACTTGTGTTTGGTCTCAGGCTATTGGATGTTTTAGGCTCTAGCCATCTCATCTTCAAAGCTGCAATATCATTGAAAGGATAAAGTGAGATCATGAAAATTGCCTACCCTTGATACCTAAAAGCACTCTGCATATACAGCCTGCTTATTACCATTAATTCTAAGATTTACAGTTAAGGCGTTTGCCCCTAGAAATTTATGTGCATAAATTTCTATAATCGTAGTAACCCTATTTTATTAGTATCAGTGGAGTAGTAGTGTCTTCGTGCTTATAGAAAGAATTTCATTTGGCAGTACTGGATGAAGAAGTTTTGGCTTATTGAATATTATAATAAATATGTAGATGATGAGAAAAATGTTAAAAACTATCATTATTCCCATTTTACAGATGAAAACAACCAGTTACTTAGAGGCTAAAGTACTCGTTCGAGATCCTTGTGGTGGATTATTATAGCAAATAGCGAGAGCAGGAGGCACCACCAGAGAGAAACAACACACAGAATGCCTGCCGTCAGGTTGCGTGCACTGACCAGTACAGGCGAATAAGAGGACAACAGGACAGCGAGTTCTTCAATTGCTCCTGTCCTACTTAGGTGTAGGATGTAAGAGAGAAGCATTGCTTCCATCTTGAGCTCTTTTTAAAAATTAATGCTGTCCACAAAGCGACCCCTGAGGAAGGAGATAGGATCACCAGAGGAAAACCATCTCCACAAACTAATCTCCATGCTCCAGGCTACTACATTCGCTGGCCTGACCGCAGCCAGGGTGTACAGGATCTATGTGGTATGCTCCAGAAGCACAGGGCTTACAACTGAATGTTACAAAATAGAGAAGGAAAAAAGAAAAAGACACAGAAGTACACAAAACCCACTGGGGCATTTTATCAAGCTATAAGATAAATAGATTCACCCCCCACACACACCCACTTTTTTTTTTTTTCAAAGAAAATATGTTGACATATTTTTTCTTTCATTTAATCTTTGGTTGTCTTTCAGGTGGGGGGAGGGGAAGAGTTAGAAGTGAAGCCAAGTAAGTGATGGAGAGCCCGAGTCTGTCTCTCCAATACTGCTGATAATCTGTTCCCCGGCTCGAACAGGCACACTGAGGAGGATGGGAAGGGAGAAGAGAAGGACGAAGAGGGGAGGAAGATGCTGAGGTTTGACTGGCAGAAGGAGGAACAAAACCCTGAAGCATCAGAATTCCCCAAAGAACCCACAAAGCTCTCACTTACATTTCCCATCCCATTCACTCTTCCTGCAGGGTTGTGACTGTGTCTGTATAGCTTAAACTCACCTATGTTTTAACTGGCTATATTTTACAAAGTGTTCCTTTTTCTCGGGATCTTTGGACTTCTTCACACGTTTCTTCATATTTGATTATTTCAAACAAAATAATTTAGATGCCCATTCACACACAGGCAACAGGCACACATATACCCTGCCACACACTCTAGATGACAAATGAATCAGATAAATCTATATATAAATAGTTATCGATCTGCTGTTCCCTGCAGTGTTACCACTTCACACAGTAGCCCCCCGGTGATCTATTTTGCTTTGTGGCTTTTAGGTTAGCTGAAAGATGACTGAATTGGTGTGCTGCTGGAAGGTAACCTGCTAGATCTTTGTCCTAAGGACACTGAAAAATGGGAGTGGAACACATGGGTGTGCTGGAATCACCTTCTTGTTTCAGGGAAGAACTCATTCCCGGTCCTGTGCAAGGCTCTTCCTTGGGATAAGTCATAGCACAGGAGTCTGCTGTAGACAAGAAGAGTCCAGCAGGTAATGTGCACAGCCAGTAAGCTGCCAGCTTATTGACAGCCAGTGTGGGATTTCATAGTCAACGGGGATGTCAGCTTCCAGGGAGTTCAAACAGAAGCCCTCCTGAAAGCCAACTCCAAGACAGTAATTTCGCCTGTCAGGAATGGTGAGCCAGATGGATTTACAGTAGTCTGACATGGCCAGTTGCTAACAGAGATTTAGAAAGGAGATGAAAATCACCCTGCATTACTTTTCTCGCCATTTCTACCTGCAGAAACCTCAGCTTTAAAATCAGGAAGGGCTGAGCACTAGAACAAAGGGTCAGCAGAGGAGGAATTTCTGCAAGGAAGAGGCAGCCTTCACACCTGGCAATTTACTCCTGCAAGTTAGCTAGCCTCTTCATTCAGAACCAAATCTTCCGGCTCACCTGAATTCCCCTCGCGTCCAGAAAAATCCACTCTCACTGAAACTCACAGCACATCTCACTGTAGAGTCTTACACAAGGCAAGAATTTCTAGAAACATTTTCCCTCTAAAAGTGTCTGGGAATATAAAACCGAGATTCATCTCTCTCTCTCTCTCTCTCTCTCTCTCTCTCTCTCTCTCTCTCTCTCTCTCTCTCTCCCCATGCTTTCTCACTGTCACGATTTTATTTGGAGAAGGGGGAGACCAGAGTTTTTGATTAATTTTTTAATGCTAATCAAAGCATTTCTATTGGTTTGAAGCTTCTACTTCATAATTCTTAGCCAGTAAAAATATTCCCATTAACAATATTATATCAGATTTTTCTTGTCCTATGGATGCAAAACACCAGCCTTAGACTCTGAATGGGGTTTCTGCCTCAATCCAATCAACAAGTTCTGCAAGCATGATTTCTCTACTTGAAAATAGAAATCACTTTCTAGTGCAGAAACCATAATATATTCGTAGTTGTCAAAAGGCATTATCAACATACTTACACAGACTTGTTCACTTTGCTTATATTGTTATTGTGATTTGCTTGGTTCTTGCATTTTAGGCAGTATGGCTTAAGTGTGAAACCTCTCCCAACTTGGCCCTCAGCTTGTGGCATTTTTAGAAACGTTGTAGAATGTCAGGGGCCTAACTGGCTGATGTAGGTGGTGGGTCCTGAAGCTTGTGACCCAGCCATACTTTCAGCTGAGAGCTTTGTTTCTTCATCTGCTATGATGTAGCAAGCCACACATTAAATTCCTGCCACGCCTTCACTGCCATGGAAGTGTGAGTCAAGGACCCCTCCCTCGTTGCTTCTGACAAGTAATTTTGTACAGTGGCAATTACAAAGTAACCAATACAGTAGATTTCATATAGATAGACAAGAAACTAGGCAGTGTTTATATCGATATTGATAGAGATAAAGACAGACATTGATAAATATCCCTCATACTTCATTGTATGTGCACTAGTGTTTCAAGGTCTTATATTTGAATACAACAAACAAGTCACACGTGGTATCATCTGCCCTGAACACCAGTATTCCTTCCTCAACTTTGCTGCTACTGACCCTGATCTTAGTAATAGAGCATACACAATACCTTATTCTCTCATTCGGAGCTCACCTTATCTACAATATGAACTACCCACGGAAGATAAGATTTTCCCAACAGATCTAGAGAAAGATGCAGAAAAGTGTCATTTTAGGAACCTAATCAAGCAGCTCTTCTTTAGGGTCCAGAATTTACAACTTTATCATGTTTAAGCTGCCTTCAATGTCCTGTGGCTGAGTGTGGCCTTTATTAGTACCCAGAATCAAGGTTTTTATTCATGCATTTATACCTAATGATTGTTCTATTGTTCTCTATTTTCATGGATTCAGTTATAGTTGGAAAATTCTTAAGGGTCACAGAATATACTACTTTAACCACACCCAATCTTTTAGCTCTATTTCTAAAGAACACAATAAATAATGGCATTTATGAGTTCTATAAATTACTATGTTTTGGAATACATATTCTTCTACCTTAGCTCAGTGTCAATATTGTTAAGTTATTTACCTATTTTGAATCAATTCTTTTCTTTCTATATTCTCATAGCAATGCAAACATGTACACAAGTAGTGTTATTGCTAATAGCAAGGGCCTGATATATCCTAATCAATATTTTGAACTTCTGTCACCAAATACAAAAGAACCAAGCAGAGAGCTAAGTTTGCCACAGTCAAAAGAACTGGAGCAGTCAAGCTAACCAGGGCTATTGGAACCTGAACATTGCCACCAAGAGCCTCAGATGCTAGACATGGAGCTGAAGTATGTGGTGTTTTCCCAGTGGATTTCTGTCTTACACTCATCTTTCTTCATCATGTCCCTATTCCTCTCTTGTGGAATAGAAATACATTGTCCCAGTGTGTATTGTAAGCATAAAAGTTTTTAAAATTTTATATATCTTCAATGCTACAGGAACTTATAGATAAGAGGTTGATTGAGTCTCAGATGAGATTCTAGACTTTTGAGACTGTTAAGTCTTTGGAAACTCTTAGAGATGAACTAAATCCATTTTGTATTATGAAATGACCATGAAACTTCAGGAGATAGAACTGGAAAGTGACATTTTAAAGTGATATGTTTGGATGTTAAGTATAGCAACTTGTTATAATCAACTTTAGTTGTCATATTACTTGGATTAAGGAACACCTATGAGATTAACGAAGAGCACCTTTTCATGTGTCTATGAGAGTGTTTCCTGAGAAGACTAAGGGGAAATCTGCCCTGAATGAGGGAGTACCAGTCCATAGGCTGGGTTCTGAGAGTGAATAAATAAACAAAAAGAAAGCCGGCCGAGTGCCTGCATTTCTGCTTCTTGATCCACCTAGGTTGAAACTAACATAAACCTTTCTTCCCATAAATTGCTTCTTATCAGGTATTTGGTCATAGTGAAGGCAAAAATAACCAATATGGTGTGGTTTAAATATGTCTTCTTTTGTTCCCATCTTACCCTAACAATCTTGCTAGAAGGCATGGCTTTAAACACGTTTGCATTTGATACCTATATATGTGTACACATATGTTTCTAAAGAAAAGAATACCCTGAATCTTGAGCTTCAAGCACCTGATTTGCTACATGTACTAGTTACAACTTAAATTATTATAGGCACCTTGAACCTCAGTCTTCAAAACCCCAACTAAATATAGCCTTAAGTTTCCCTGGTCAGGGAAATTTCTGCCTTCTTAATTGGTTTTAGGAATAGTACCTTGGGTTGTTATTACAAGAAACATGAGAGTGTCTTTTCTTCCTCACTCTCCTTCTGTGATTCACCATCAATCTATCAACTTGACTTCTACTTTTCTTCTCAACTGTCACTGTGCTTGCCAATGTTTGTCATCTCTCACTAGTTTTTCTGATCTCATCTCCTTACTAAATGGTGTCATGTTTTAACTCCTATCCTTCTTCTTTAGTACCCATAACAAATGCAAATGTGACCATGCTATTCTTCTACTTAGACTTACAAATATTTTATCACCATCTTAAAATAAAATCTAAACTCCTTAACATGGCTGTGCAAGTATCACATATTCTGGTCTATGATGTCCTTTACCATGTTTATCTCAGAGCTTCTGCCCTCTTTACAGGCTTCAGTGCTGTCTTTGAACACTCTAAAGGCTCCTGATATCTTGCCTCTCCTTAACACATGCTGCCTGTCATATCCACCAATCACTCTCACTAAGATCATGCATTCCAATACTTGAGGTTTTCATGAAATTAAACTTCATAAACTATCATCTCATTCTCATAATTAAAGTCAACTCTTGTCATCACGCCTAAATTAACATTAATTATCTCATGTGGAACAAATAACACACAAGTTATATATTATCATTTTATAGCATAAGGTCTGTCTCCGATGGTAGGCTCCAGGAAGGCAGAGGGCATGCCAATTGTTTCTCACTCACTGTACTTGTAACACAGAATACACAAGTGATGAATATTCACCACTTCTCAGATGCATGTAGACATCTATAATGCTTGTCTGGTCTTTGTACCACTATTAGGTAGAAGCACATCACAGTTGCATGTCCAGTACCTACTTAATATGTGTACAGAGATGCACTGTGCATATCTTTAGCAGAACATGTTAACAGTCAAGAACGTTACTGACTCTCTGAACTTGCTCATGCCGTGTTTCCTGACTTTTTCATTGCTGATCACTGTCTTCCCTTATTCTACAGCTATGTCCTCATTTTCTTTCTTTTCTTCCATCTTTCTTCCCATTTTTCTTTTTAAAGACAGGGTCTCAGATAGCCCACGCAGGCCTCAAAGTCCTTATGTATCTTTGACTGACTTTCAAGTTTGAATCCTTCTTCTTCTACCTCCAGAACTGGTAAAATTACAGGTGTGTTTGCCCCACCTAGGGTTTTTTTTTAATATTATTTCAACTCCTTTCTTTCCTTCATTATGGGTGTCAGTTAACTGCCCACATTAATTGATCCTTTCTTGCTGTACTTCTCTACTTTTTTCCTCCATTTTTACCTCCAACTTACTATATAGGATTTCATTTTTATTCTCTTGGATCCTTCAATGTTCATTTATATTTACAATATTGTACTTCTAATATAAATTATGTTAATATGTGTTCTCAGGCTGTTCTTTAGTTCACAATTTTTTTGCTTCTGCATCTCCAGTTCACACTTTCCTAATGCCACCTTCTCTACATGAGAGAGATGTCATACATTGAGAGACAGCACAGCAGTTAGCACAGATTCTAAATTCTTCATGCCTAGGCAAAAACCGTAATTCAGCCATACTTAACTATATAATGGTGAAGTTATCTGTGCTTTCTGTACCTCAATGCAAAAAGAAAATAGTAATGTGTATATATATATATATATATATATATGACAATGATGAGAGTGATGTGAATTAATATGTATTGCACTGATGTGAGTGTTATCACATAGTAAACACTGAATACCTACCAACTCAGTGGTTCTCAACCTTCCTAATGTTGTGACCCTTTAATGCAGTTCCTCATGTTGTGGTGACACTCAATCATAAAATTATTTCATTACTACTTCATAACTATAATTTTGATAGTGCTATGAATTATAATATAAATATCTGATATGCAGGATATCTGATAATTGAACATCAAGGGGGTCATGATCCACAGGTTGAGAAGCACTGCGCTAGCTACTATCATTGCATTACCAGTGTTACCGTCCCCAAACTGTTACTATATCATGGTATTTTCTCCCAATTCCCCATTACTACTATCTGTGTGTAGGGTAAGTTCAAATAAACCCTTATGTGAAAAATACATTAATATGAAAATATTCAGGAAGCTTAATAGTAGGTAGTCAGTTTTAAAATTAACAAGTTTAAGTGAGTATCTTAACAGAAAAATTAACAGAAAAAATGTAAATATATCATATTTAAGATACCTCAAAATCTGAGCTCAGACCAGCTTTTGTAATTATTCAGTTTATTCTTTTTTGGCTATTTAAATTGCAGATATAAGAGATTATTTCAGTGCTCCGATCAGAAACCATACTTTCATGCTCTCATGCTGTTGACTGTATGTGTTCAACTAAGCATTCCTACTTCATGTCTCCAATAATTGTGTATCAATGTCAACATTACCTTTGAAAATCTTCCTGTTAGGACTGCTAATCAAAATTATGCTTTTTTGTCTCCCCAAGCACAATTTATCAAGTTTCTATCACTTATTTTAGCTACCTTACATTATAGTTAGATGAATATATTTCTGACTTTTTGCCACACTCTCTACCAGTTATAACCAAAGGAGCAGTTAGCTTGAAATCTTCAAGACTAAAGTAAACACATCTTAAACATCTTTGTTTTAGCACATAACATCTAGAACCACATAAACTCATAAAACATGGTATATGTTTTCTGACATAACATAATGGCTAGCAAATGAACTGCCAATCTAAGACACATTTTTTAAGATTATGACATAGACATTTTTTTCCTCTAAAAGATGCTGCCTAGCTGAGATATTGATGTATGGCATTTATTATTGATATTTTTGCAAAATGCTTAATCATATCCTAATTAAGAAAACAAATTTACTTTATAAATATTGAACTTAACAGTAAATTATTTCCTTATCATAAAACTAGTAAAATACCAATCATTTAAACTTGTTAATTTTAAAACTGACTACCTACTATTAATCTTCCTGAATATTTTCATATTAATATATTTTTCACATAAGAGTTTGTTTGTACTTACCCCACACACAATTTATGCTTATGTCAGAAGTTATAAGTTGCCAAATAAAAAGCCTACTGCTGGATGGTGATACTTCCTTTGAGCTGTTGGTCAAGGGTATCCCAAAGAAACACCCCCATTTGATGAAACAATATGAGTTACTGCCCTTGCCCTTGGTTGTCTATCAGAACTTAAGGGTGAGACCCTATTGCTGAGGACACCACACATTTTAGCTACAGGACATGGAGAAAGCAGTTGATACGGACCAAGAAGCCTCCTTCCTGCTGGCTGACTTCCATGGTACCAGAGGGTACTGTTCAACAGCCTTACCCATTGTGAACACTGAAAGCTACAAAAATGATTAGTGTGGGGGTAATCAATTGCTTTCTTCAGATTTGATTTAAGGCCAGTACCTCAGAAGGAAAAACAAGTCTGGCACTCTAAATCTCAACAAGAAGCTAGGGTTGGGAAGTTTATATGTTCCAAGGGCAAACTTACTACTATTATTTTGCTAAATAGACATAGTATCAAACAGTCTGAATTTATATAATTATACCATGGATTAGTGTACCTCTCAGACACAATCAGAGAAATTTCTTTATGTGGTAAATGGGAGTTAATGAAGAAACTCACAAACAGTCGAAGTGCAGAGCATAAATCGGTGGAGTACTCAGCCATAAGTGCAACTTGCACATCACAATCTCTGTCCCCCTTCCCACCAAGTATCAGGGGTGATTTTAAGGGAGGAGGCAGGAAAAACTCTATGAGCTAGAAGTAGCTTGGAGAAACGAGTAAAACAGGTTTGTACATGACAAGACCACTGTGGTCATGAAGTCACAGCAGCTGTGCTTGCCTGCACAAGACCTATACAAGATGAAGCCTGTTGACATTCTAGCAAGAAGTGGGAAGGGGGTCATGAACCTAGATGAGGAGCTGTTGGTAGTGAATATCTTTAGGGGAAAAGTCAGACTCCTAGGTCTATCATGTTCCAGCAGATGTGCCCACAACCCTGAATGTATGCCCAACACAGTTTGGACTCAAAGGACAAAAACAAGTTTTAAAGGTAACAAAGTAGATCTGGGAGGTTCTAGAGAGAAATATAGTGGATGAATATGATTAAAACACATTGAATGTACGTATGAAATTCTCAAAAATAATTAAAATATATTTAATTTAAAAATACTTTAAAATTTTGTTTCAAAATGATCATCAAAGCAATCTTAAGCTATTTTTTTCCAAAATAATAATAATTTGTTCAGGTGTCTACATGATCCCTGTGTTTACAAAATTTTAGGGTGGTAAGAGTTTAGAATTTTTCTTTTTCCGCTTAATTTCTTAATCTTAGTGAATGCAATCAATTCCAGGGATAATAATAAAATTCTTTTTTTTTTCCGAGTGAATGAACACTAAAATTGCCTAGTGATGTAATACTGTCAGTTAGCTAGGGATTTATGTTTCTTCTCTGAACAATAATTGTCCTTGCATACAGAGCAAGGTTCTCTGTCTTCTCGGCAGCCTCTTTGGCTCAACTTGGAGCTAAGTATTCACTCCTCCTTTAAAACAGCTAAGTAAATCTAGGAGAGAAAATTCTGCCAACCAGCACACATTTCCAGACCTAGGATGCTTTATTTTCAGACCCAATATCTGCCTGGTTGGGGTATCTCATCGCTAGCATCTCATCTCATCTCATTATTTTTTCAATTCATATTGGATTCACTGTTAAGCTATTTTCAGTCATGCACATTGACCTAGATTCTCCCACAGTGTAAGCTACTCCCCAGGAGTAAGCTATGTACTTGAGAAAAGTGCATTAACACTTTCAGGTACGCTGCATTAGCTGATTTCTGGGTATTTTAAAAGAGTTACCTCACAGGACATTAAGTGACACATTCATATATCAAGGAGGATTTACACAGCTTCCCTAGATGTCTTCTTCAGAAACCTTATAACTTTAAGTAGAAACTGGTTTACTATCTAGAAAAAAAGCAAATATTTAGATGATGAATTTTTTAAAAATATTCTGATGAATATTCCACTGTACAACTATCATTTAGACTAACTATAGAATGATCTCTGATGCAACACCCAAGGTAAGTATTAAATAGCAGCCTTACTTAGAAGACCATAATTTACAGTTTCTTCTTAGAACCAGCAGCATAGAATGGCACTAACAACTGATAATATTTTTTTCTTTTTACTGAACCTTCAGTGAGGTATGTATGAATTTATTTAACTCTATTGTTCTTTAAAATAATAAATCTAACTCAAAATAGCTTCAGCAAGAGTAACCCCTTGTAGTTAGCTCTTCTAATGGACAAACTCGGAGACATATGGAGGTTCACTAACACCACCCCAGTTCTTGATGTCCACACCATCTTACTCTTCCTCCATTTTGCCACTTCTCAGAACTTTTTTCTTCTGCATTTGACTTCCTTTATGGGTTATCTCTTCATTAAAGTTGTCCCTTGAACATCTCCAATCATAGGGGCTTAACTAATCAGCAGGGAAAAAAAAAAAACCTACTGTTTCAGTCTGGAATCAGATTGGATTGGCTAAGACCTTTGTACCTTCAATATTTCACTTTCCCATTGTATCTCCACAGCAAGGGGACAAAGAAAAAGACAGTAAGACATGATTAGGAATACAGAGTAGGAGGACCATGGGAAGAATATCCATCTCTCACTGTGAAATCAGATGCAGAAGGATGCGATGCCCTTAAACGCAATGCCTTTTTTTTCTTTTTCTTTTTTTTTTCTTTTGTCTTTGCTTTGTTAAACATTCTTTATTTCTTTATTTATTTTTTACAGGGACAGAGTGGGAGAGCAAGGAAAGAGATCCATGATAAATGATAAATGAAGACATCGTGGGAACACGAAGAAACAGGGTACTAGGGAAGTTCCCAGGAATCCACAAGGATGACCCCACCTTAGACTACTAGCAATTACTGAGATGGTGCCGGAACTGGCCTACTCTGGTAATCAGATTAGTGAATACCCTAACTGTCATCATAGAGCCTTCATCCAGTGACTGATGGAAGCAGATGCAGAGATCCATGGCTGGTCATCAGGCTAAGCTCCAGGAGTCGAATCGATGAGAGAGAAGAGGGATTCTACGAGAAAGAGACATCGAGATCATGATGGGAAAACACACAGAGATGGCCAGCCAAACTAGTGGAAACTCATAAACTGTGGACCAAAAGCTGTGGAGCCCCCATGGTACTGGACTAGGCCTTCTGGATAGGTGAGACAGTTGTTTATCTTGAAGTGTTTGGGGGGGCCCCCAGGCGGTGGAATCGGGATCCGCCCCTGGTGTATGAGTGGGCTTTTTAGAGCCCAGTGCCTATGGTGGGACTCCTTGTGCAGCCTTGGTGCAGGGGGAGGGGCTTGGATCTGCCTTAACTGAATGTACCAGGCTTTGCTGACTCCCCATGGGAGACCTTGCCTTGGAGGAGGTGGAAATAGGGGGGTGAGCTTGGGGGATGGGAGGAGGGAGGAAAGGGGGATCTGTGGTTGGTATGTAAAGTGAATAGGCAATGCCTCTTTCTAGTCCCCACCTTTGGACAGGTGAATGTGAAATAAGGCAAGCTCCATCTGGTTTAGATCAGTGACAGGTAAAAACAAAAACAACAAACAACAGAGAGGGGCTGTTACAAGAAAAGTAACAGGCACCAACCACAGATATCTGCAAAAGCACTGCATGAAAAATAGCGAAGACACATCTTCCCGGCAAACAGAAAATGAAGGCTAACAGGGATGTGGGTGCCTCCCATCCTGTCTTCCCTCTTACTAACCTGTTGACAAGAGTATCTCACTCAGTAAACCTGAGCCACACTGGGTCAGTACTGCTGCTGGGGAGGACACGTAGAAAGAGTCAGTCAGTGTTTGCTGATGAGGAAAGTATGGAGTCATCTTTAAATCAGTGTCTTCACCAAGATGTCTGGAAATGCACATTTTGTTTTATTCCCCGAAACACCGTATTTTACTCACAAGAAAGTGGTCAGAGCTACTTAGGAAACTGTCCAGTGGGATTTATTAAGTTCCTCTTTGTTTCAAAACAAAACAAAGGAACAGAAACTAAGAATTTTTGAAAATTGATACCTCCATATTTGTGGTTTACTGCCCAGCCGAATACTTTAAACACACACACACACACACACACACACACACACACACACACACACACAC
>CABHPQ010169844.1:3151-27396 GCA_902168405.1 Peromyscus aztecus
GGTTTTCTTCTATTTTTCATTTACTTCGCAGCATCCTCCTTCCCTCTAGCTTCTTCCCTGTCTTTGCAGGGAGCCCATCTGAGATATGAATAGAGGAGGCTAACCCATCTGAGTAAGGAATAGAGGAGACTAACCTATCTGAGATATGAATAGAGGAGGATGGCCCATCTGAGATATGAATAGGGGAGGATAGCCCATCTGAGATATGAATAGGGGAGGATAGCCCATCTGAGATATGAATAGAGGAGGCTAGCCTACCTGACATATGAATAGAAGTGGAGAGTCCATCTAAAGTATGAATAGAGGAGGCTAGCCTAACTGAGATATTAATAGAGGGCAGCCTAAGAACACAGATCTGAAAGAGAAATATTTGGGGTCGTTGTTGTTATACAACATTCTTACAATTAAGCTGTTTTTAAAAATTGCCTCTATTTTATTTTGTTTAAAAAATATAATACTTTTACTAATTCTTTGACTCACATGATACCCCTACAAACTTACAACTTCTTAAGACTGGAAACCAAAGAAAATGAGGTCAATGAAAAGAGATTTCAGGGTCAGAGTTTTCAAAAAGGTCAATTACCCAGAAATGACTGGATCAGATTAATGAAGAGAGGAAATCAGTTCAGGATCTAGACAAGAAAGTTATCAAAGTGGATGAAGCAGTCAGCAATTCAGAGGAGAAACTGAACACCACAGAGGGAAAAATTCAGCTTCCAAGTGAGGAACAGTGCCTTCAAACAGCAGTCAATGTGGTTAGCAAGGCTGAGTGACTTTAGCTGGGGAAGAACACCTGTCCATCACAGACTTTCATTTCCCGTCACAACCTACACCCTTTTCCCTCAGTGCCTAGACAGCAACTTTGACTGGCAGGAGTCACTTCCTTATGTGTGAAGAAAACACGTCTTTGTTATCAATGGGTCAGCCATGGAAAGCAACAGTGTGTTCTGCAGGAAGTAGAGGAGTGAGGTCAGGAACATGGGGTGAGAAGTATTAGGAAGGATATTTTATCTTAGCTGCATATTGATGGGAAAGCATTTTATTTTCTGTGAAATTTCTATGACTTGCACTCTTGTCTGTGTCTTTTGCATAGTATGGACAGCTTAGCCATGTGTCATATTTTCTAGAATGTCTGTCTCCACTAGGTGGCAGACAGTGGTCATCACTTTAGGGCAGGTGTACAGGACTGGTACTAAACTGGAGAGGAGGAACTTGCAAGTAAAATAGGGCCTCATGCTGGGAGCTGATGGTCAGCCCAGTCGTTACTGGGACAATAATGCAATCAGGGCTTTACAGCAATGTCGTTAAATAAGCACATAATGTCGTTTACTATCATGGGAGTAATTTATAAGATATTAAGCCATTTCTGTCCAAAAGCATATTTAAATACATGTTAAAGCTATTACAGATTGACTCTGACTATATATACATGCATGTGTGTGTGTGTGTGTGTGTGTGTGTGTGTGTGTGTGTGTGTGTGTGAATATATAAGGGTGTATAAAGGTTCATATAATATCATAGATATGGTGACTATATAGGAATATTGTGATGATTAGCTTAACTGTCACCTTGACACAGCCTAGATCACTTGGGAGGAGAGTCTCAATAAAGGATTGCCTAGATCAGGTTGGCATTCTAGACAGTTTGTGGGGGGGGGGGGACTATCTGCATTGTCTGATTGAGTAGGAAGACCCAGCCTGAGAGTGGGTGCCACCACTCTCTGGTTTGAGACCCTGGACCATGTAAGAGTAAAGCTAGCTGAACACTAAACATGCACGCATTCATTTCTCTCTGCTCTTGACTGTGGATGCGAGTTGACTTTCTACTTCAAGATCTTACTGCTGTGGTTTCCCTACAGCGATGGGCTGTAACCTAGGATGGGAAGCCAAAGCAGACCTTTCTCCCCAAAGTTGCTTTTTGTCAGATTATTTGACCACAGCAACAGAGAGGAAACTAGTGCAGTTATGCAGGAACAAATACTTGGAAATATTATTCAGAAACTGGGCTCATAAATCAGAAAGTGTAGACGTATAGGAAACTCACGAGCCAATCAGCTAACCAATATTCATTGCACTGGCTTTTTTTTTTTTCTTTTTAAATGGGGCTCTAAACTCAGGTCCTCATGCTTGCAAGGCAAGCACTTGGCTGACGTAGTCATCTTCCCAGTCGCATGAGGACTGTTTTAGTCTTTGGGATATATAGAAACATATCCATGTATAAAATGCTTCTCTCTTCTCAGACGTACAAAGTGCAAGCTTCAAGGTAGGACACCAAGTGAATATTCCGATGGTAGTAGGCCAAATGACAGATGTTCGTGTCCTCAATTCCAGAAACGGAGTACGTTCTTTACACGCTGAAAGGGACTTCGTAGGTGTCAAGGTTAAGTCAAGGATCTTGAGATGAGATCTGAGTTATCGGGGTTACTCCAATGATCACAAGGGTCCCGATGAGAGAGGAAAAGGGGGAAAGGGTGAGCGAGAGAGAGAGAGACAGACAGACAGAGAGAGAGAGAGCAGAAAGGAGATGTGAGGAGAAAGCAGAGTGTGGAGGGATGTGGGGCTGCCGCAGCTGGAGAAGCAGGCAAAGGATTCTGCCCTGCAGCTTACAGAGACGGTGTAAGACAGTACATTTGTGCTGTGTTAAGTAACTAAGTTCGTGGTTTGTGGTACCAATAATAACACAGAGGAAGTTCTTTGTCTTCCGTCACTGATAAGTGCATCATTGCACATTACAAAATCGATCATACCTATTCCTGTGCTGTGATTACAAGATCATCACTGAAAGAAAGACCTTGCTTTCTGTCTGTATGTTGGGGGATGAAACCAGGGCCTGAGGTATGCTAAGCATTTGCTCTCCTACTGAGCTGTGTGCTACTGAGCTGAGCTGTGCAGGGCTTTCAGACTGTTGTTTTGCTTGTTTTGGGGTGTGTGTGTGTGTGTGTGTGTGTGTGTGTGTGTACTTGTGTGTGTGTTTTGCCCAGTGATGTGCCCAGTGACAATTTCTTTGCTATGCTCAGTGGCCTTGAGAATTTAGTGACTCTGAAAGATTTGGAATCTACGAGAGCACAGACCAACTATGCAATAAAAGTACAGCAGCCTCACGAGGAATTGAAAATTCCGCAGCTGTTCTACAGACAATCTTGGATTTATTAAATCCCAGCTCTACTGTTTATAGCTCTGTCCTTTTGGGGAAGTTGTTGCATTTCTCTGAAGCTGTATTTTTTTTTCTGTGCTATGCAGATTATCTTCAGGAGCAAATAAGGTAAGGCATGGAAAACACTTAGCATTATGCTGGCATGTAGTCCATAAGTTGTCTTTCCCTTTTGTGGTCATGAAGTTACATTAGACACGCTCTTGATAGAAGGGAGATGTGTACTAGTATTCCTATGGCAATGGTGGCAAAACCTTGAAAAATATTTAAACAAGAGAGGCTAGTGGGGCACAATGGCACCCATCTGTAATCCCACCATAGGGTAGGCTATGGCAGGAAGGTCATGAATTTGAGATCAGCCTGGGATACATAGCAATAATTTGTCCCAAAGGAGATAGAAATCAATAGAGATGAGATAGATAGATAGTAGACAGATGGACAGATGGATAGATAGATAGATAGATAGATAGATAGATTGCATTACAAGGTTAAATCAGAGGACAATCAGTAGCAGAGTAGAGAAATGACCATGGATAATAGGACCTCAGAGGCCAGCATTCTCCTTTGATATACATGTCATGTGTAGTTGGTAGAAGAAACTATGAAATACTATTATTCTTTATTTCCAACTTCTCACAGTCCTGGGGAATCAAACCCAAGGCCAAACAATACTAGGCAAACACTTGACCCTCATCTAAATCCCCAGCTCTTTACTTGATATTTCTGATAAGGCCATTAAAAGTAAAAACAGATATTATGATAGAAAAAAATGTAAAAAGTGGCCACACACACACACACACACACACACACACACACACACACACACTTTTCTGTTGCTGTGATGAAATACCACAATGACAGACAACTTAAGGAAGACAGAGTTTATTTTGGTTTAGAATTCCAGATGGATCAGAATCTGTCACAGCAGGAAGGCACGGCAGCAAGAAATAGGAATAGAGGCAGGAGCAAGAAACAGAGAAATCCTGTCTTTGGCCACAAGTGTGAAACAGAGGGCAAACTGGAAGTGGGGTGAGGGTATAAAACCTCAGAGCACCCCTCCACTGATGTGCTTCCTCCAGCAAGGACAGACTTCTATAAACTGTTACCAAGTGGGAAAAAGATTCAAATACATGAGCCTAGAGGGGACATTAATCATTCAAACTGCCACAACATCCAAACACAAACCTGCACATACATATATACATACTCAGACACACACTATTACACATACAAACACCGAGCCCCTGGAAAAATATCACACATACCAGGAAGACATCTTTCTCTTCCCTCCAGGCTCCATTTCTGAGGAATATTCTAGAATTTAGAACTAACCCAAATGATAGGTGGGAAGATAATGAATTCTAAGTTGAGGAAAAAAAAATAATGATTTGCTTCTTTGAAAAATGCAACATATATATGTAAATGGAATTGTTTTCAGCCATAAAAAGGAATGATGTTATGTCATCTTCTAGAAACTGCAGATAATTGTATTAGGAGAATTAAGTCATTCTCAGAAAGAAAAAGAGCACAGTTCCTCTCATTTGTGGCTCTTAGATGTTTATTTTATTTTACGTGTGTGTGCCTGAGTGCCTGCATGTGCATCATGGGCCTGTGGAAGTCAGAAGGGGCATTGGATGCCCTGGGACTGGAATTACAGGTGATGAGTCACCATGAATGTGCAGGAAACAAAACCCAGGTCTTCTGAAAGACCAGTAAGTGCTCTTAACTGCTGAGCCATCTCCCCTGCCCCGGGATCCTAGATTTTTTTTTTTTTTTTACAAACAGATAAAATCAAGAATGTGCAGGTAGCAGGAAAGTAGAAGTAAAACTGTCTACAGGAACAAAGGGACTAACCTAGAAGAGGTGAAGTGGAAAGGGTGGTGGAGTGTGGGAGAAATGTCCTCGAAGTGTATTATATACTTGCATGAATATGGCCTTATGCAACCCCGTGTAATACCAGAAAAAGAATTCTAAAACAAAACATAACAGAGGTATTCAAAGGTTTTCATAAACTGGCAAGAGTCATGGTTGTTCTCATCAGACAGCCTGGAGATACAGGAAGAGAAAGGATGGCATTATTTGCTCAGCAAGTCTGTACCCATGTGTTTGGTACCTGTTGCACATGTTGCATGCCACAGAGGCTCCCTTTCTGCCAGCCAGGCAGCCTGCCCATCAGCATTTCCAGAGAACCCAGCAACGTTGCCAAGTCAGGTCCTGGTTTCAGCTGGTATGATATATCTCTCAGCACCACCCACAAAACCCACTCTTTATGGGAGCCAGAACCCTTCCAGAGACACGTCTGTGTTGGCAGGGGAAGCTCCCTGGAACTCTCCCAACATCTGCCTGAGACACATCTGGCAGCTCTTCAGGTTGAAAACACTCTCTGGGGATTGCCTTCAGGTGCTGCTGGGGTCTTCTGACTTTAGGCTTTAGTGTCACAGAAAGTACCAGATGGGTGACAGGTACATGGAGGCAAGGGAGAGAGAACATGTGTCTTATTCCATCTGTGTTTGAAAAAATCCTGTGTGTTATGTCAAGTGAGAATTGCCAGTCAATTCTGAGAGCCCTTCTCCAGAGTACCAGTGTTGCTCTGGGCATCTGTGTCGATTACTTTTGCCATTGTTGTGACCAAATACCTTAAAAGAAACAACTTCAGGGAGAAGAGTTTATTTTGGCTATGACTAGTCCATCATGGCAGGGAAGGGAAGTGAGGTAGCTGGTCACATGGTCTCCATAGTCAGGTAGCATACACAGAGAGACAAACATGGATGTCCAGCTTTCTTTCCTCTTTTAGTCAGCCCAGGCCCCCAAGCAGCCCATAGGATGGTGCTACCCACAGTTAGGATGCGTCTTTCCATCTTAATGAACCTAGAAAATTCATTTAGAAAATGCCCAGAGATACACTCAGAGACTTGTCTTCTTGGTGATTCCAGATACTGTAAAGAGGACAATACTGCCACTGCATCATTTTAAAAGAAAATTAAAATGACTCTGTTTTTCATCACAAGATTTCTGACGATGAATGTATGTTTCTGTAGGGACAATAGTTGCTCAACTGATGAATGTTTCTACTGAATTACTAGCCTGGCTTTGAATTCCACATGAAGGCAGATGCTGAGCAAACATGGTAGCTAGTTCTGTTCAGATAGTGCCAGACAGTGAAACACCGGCTCTGATTGTTGTTGTTGTTGTTCACCTTTGGAAAACAAGGCGAAAATTAATATCAACTGAGCCTTCTGATGTCTTCAGGAATCTATTAAAATGTACTGCAACAATCCAGGCATGGGGGCACACTTCTGTACACTTGGCATTGGGGAAGTTAAGGTCAAAAAGTCAAGAGTTCAAGGCCAACCTGTCTCAAAAGGCCAAAGGCTGGGGATGTTAGCTTAGTGGTTGAGCACATATCTCTAATATGTGCAAAGACTCAGATTCAATCCCTACAATGTTGTCTTAGCCCTGTATTTTATATAAACCTTAAACTTTTTTTAAGGGAGAGAAACT
Organism: Peromyscus aztecus; assembly: GCA_902168405.1. Taxonomy (NCBI): domain Eukaryota; kingdom Metazoa; phylum Chordata; class Mammalia; order Rodentia; family Cricetidae; genus Peromyscus; species Peromyscus aztecus. The sequence goes on from CABHPQ010169844.1 coordinate 9,803, forward strand.
TTGAAGTGAGGATTGCGGGAGAGGGTTGTAGCTGTCTTTGAGTAGAATTTGAATAAAGGGTCCTTGAAGAAATAAGAGTTGGGAGTGAAAAAAAAAGGTGTAATGGCAGAAAAATGGGTGAAAACAGGACTCTCCACACATGGAGTGATGCTGGCAGTCACTAAGCCTGCAATGATTCTCTGCCTTTGCCTCCAAAAGCACCGGGACTACAAGTGACCGTGTGATCATTCCTGGATTTTTACATGGGTGCTCGGTATTTGGACTTGGATCCTCAAAGTTCACAGAAAGCTCTTTTGCCATCTTCATAGCTCCTAATTTAGATTTCATTTATTCTTTTTATTGGTGTATATTTATTGTGCATGGTGATGAGTTTCAAAACGACAGTTTATTTCAAGTGTATCATAGTTTCACCATTTACCCTCTCATACCCTCACACTCTTCATCTCCTTTGCCCTTTCCCCCTTCTGTTGGCCTCTTTCCTTACCCTTGTCTCCGTTTTTCTTTCATAGTATTAGAGGACATATATGTGTGGGGACACCTTAGCCCTCATTCAAATACGTCTCATTTGAGGGGCGGTTCAATCCCCCCATCCTTATGCATGAAGCCAACATCTGTCAACTGTCTTGGAAAATTTCACTGGGTCTTATTTTTATTATACCTCCAAACATCCCCCAGAGGCCCAGGTGTGACACAGAGCAATAGAATATTACAAATTACAAACTCGGGTGATCCGTTTTAAATGAGGTTACCTCCTGAAACACCTATAGTGAGTTGAAACATCATTTACATGAAAGTTCATTTAATATGCCTAATATTGACCATCCCAGCTTATCCTATCATGAACATGCTTATAGCAAACATTCCCATTAGCCTATAGTCTGCAAAATCATCTAATCAAGCATCTATTTTATAATGAAGCATTGAGTATCTCACACACATATAGATGGGTATTTTGTTGACACAATGGTATACTAAACACAAAATACAATATCCCAAAATACTTCCAATGTACCATACTTCGGCCTTTTGCACTGAAACACAGTCATTTTCAAAATTCATGTTCATGAGCCATTCGACTGGGTTTTAAAAATCAAAACGATATTTCATAATGTTTTAACTAAGCTTACACTTTTATGTTGGGCTGCATTCATAGCCATCCTCAGCTATAGGTTGGACATACCTACTAGAGTGTTGGTTGCATATGCACATAGTTGCCTGGTTGCTCTGAATCTGCAGATGGAGAGTGGCTGTCCTGTATCATGGAATAGCACAGCAACTAATATTTCTGGTCTGGGGGAAAAAATAAAACAAGTCCCCAAACTCACAGTAAGGTCTCTCTCAGATGTGTATTGCTTTGGTCCACTATAAAGTCAATGGGTTGTAAGTGGACCATTATGAGCTGAGGCCCTGTAACAGACAGTTCAGAACTTCTACCAAGGCATGTAGCTAGCTAGAGGGCAAATGTGGACTGCAGCCCAGCCCTCTCCTCCCCTAGCACCCTGCCCCACCCATCTACCCCAGGTGTCTCATTCCACCCATAAATAGATTGTTTCAGTGATAGCTGCATTTAGCACAATGCTAAAAGTTGTAAAACATGCTTGTCTTCAAAGAACTTGTGATCACATCCAGAAACTGACTAAAACGTAAACCAGGTACTGTGTCAGTAGCCGAGTTCAGGGAAGAGGGAGAAACCGTAGTCTAAAGAAAGCAAAATACGCTTCTTCATGTTGCTGCTGAGAAACTCAGCTAGTGAACATCTGGTAAAAGGTAAAACATATGGAGGGGGAAAGTTGAGTATGATCCTGCCTAGCAAGGCAGGATAAAAGGAGTGTGAGAGAGGAAGAAGATGGAGGTCTGTTCCAGCCCCCACATAACAGCAACCATTCCCCTCCCCTCTCCAATAACCTGATTTTGTCCATTGCCATGTGAACTCTCTGTTCAGATAGGCATTCCTCCCTTGGGGGGAACAGTGGAAGTGATTGCCAGGGATCTGGTTTTCTTCCTTAGTGAGAACAGCGGCAGTGGCGTAAACAAGTTGTTTGTTACCAGGTTTCTATGTGCTCTCTGTGTAGAAATAGTGCCTGCTTTCTTCCTGCTGGTTGCTGCTTTTTAAATTGCTGGGTGATTAGGCTAATTAAACGATTAACGTTAATGATGAGGATCTTCCTTTTATTTATTTCACAGTAGCAGCAAGTTTGCTTGCTTGAACTTCTCTTAAGTTCTCTGCTGAACAAGCAATGTTGCTCTAAGGGTCAGTGGGATGTTTTAAAAAGGAGTAGCATCTTAAAGCAGAATACCCACTGTTGCCTTTGTTGTTGTTGTTGTTAAGTGTATTCCTGTGTGCTTTGCCCTAGCTACAATCTGTTGTGCTGATGCAGTTCTGTGATCTGATTCCCCCACCCAACCCCTGGCACCATGATACTGCCAACACTCTCCATGTTTCTGTAGATTTCATGATTATTATTGGTTGTCCAGTGTTCCACAGGATATATGATGTCAGGGGTGGGGGGAGACACGTCCCTGTTTTTGGCCACAGAAGCCCATTCCTCACCTTATCTATTTAGATGGAATTGCCAGAGACATAGAATAAGTCTTTGTAGCAATTACCTTTTGCAAGATGGCCTAAACACATTAGCCCAGCTGCATTAGACATGTACAGGGTGAGAAGACTTCCCCTAGGTTCTAAAAGGTCAGGCATAGGAAGTGATCCTTCCTGGCAAGACAAGAACAGAAGCAACAATTTATAATCAAGATATATAACCTTCATTTCCGGGCTAACATCCACACAGGTCTAGTTCTGCCTTTCTTTTCTGTTCCCCAATACTAGAATGGCATTAAAAGGGACAATGCAGCTTGTGTGCCGTAGACCAACAGTTGACATCCCTTACTTGTGACTCTAAGCATTGGGGGCTGGATACCAAGAGTAAGATCGGGGTCCTGTTAACTTTAGGCCTCAGGTGAGCCTGGTGTGCTGAGTCTCCATCTCTTGGCAACAAGGGTTAAGCAAGTCCATAAAGCAAAGGAAAGCAGGGAAGGAAGAGTTGGGGGTGATGGTGCTGACAGCTGCTGGCAGAGGAAAAGGCTTGACCCAAGAGGAGTCTATTCACTGCATGCAGGACGGGAGGGCAAGACCGTGTTCAAGCGGGGCAAAGCAGAGTTTGCCTGGCTGTGCACACAGCTAGGGCAGGTCTGGAGCCCTTTCCTTCTGAGACCGTGGGGACTCATTAGCTACTCTAGAGCTGGAGGCGGGCCTGGAGGTGGTGCATGCAGGAAGTTGGCCTGCGGACAATTGTGGAGCCCAGGGGAGGCAAAGCTAGGAGTCAGGGATCACATGGTGAGTAGTAGGTGGATCCAGGGACTGGGGGTAAGGGAGCTCGGATGGGACGAGGAGGCGTGGCCTAGGGTACTGGTGTTGCCAGAGACTGGACTCAGATTAGCCTGGAAGGCATGGAGGGGGCGGAGACCTTGATGGGCGGGGCTTTGGTGGAGGCGGGGCTGGATGGAGCGTGTGTCTTTCAGCTGCTGCAGCTCCTTCAGCACCCTGAAAATACCCGCCTGTCCCAGAGCTGTCGCGCGCTCCGGCCTCGCCATGCTCCTGCTGCTGGGGCTGTGCCTGGGGCTGCCCCTCTTCTCGGAGTCCCAGGAAGAGGCGCGGAGCTGGGATGACGCCTCGGAGCAAGTAAGTAGGAGAGCTGTGGGTACCGCGGCTCTGTCCCTTCACTCCGTCTCCCTGGGCCGTGAGGCTTCTGGACGGGCTGGAATTGACCTGTGGGATGCAAGCAAGGGAGACATCACCACCCTCTGGTCTGCACCGTCCCTTTTCCCAGTCGTCAGCAGGGGAGCTTTCCTTTTCATCTTTTGGTCACTTGTGCTTCTTCTGAGTGGTTCTTAGCGCCTGCCCCATACCAGTTTGCCGCAGAGTTGTGCATGGAACTTCAAAATTCTGCAGAATCAAGTGTTCTTGTTGGGTCCCGCTGTCTACCAGATTCCTATCTGTCCTTGCAAATTTCTGAGACCGACTCCCGCCCAGCAGTTCATTGCAAGTTTCCGTCTTAGACGTGTGAGGTGGTTAGCTGTTAGTGCTCACCCAGGGAGAAAAGAGCTGAACAAAAGTCATAAACTCCTGGAAACCTCACCTCTCTCCACCTAAACATGGGAGAACTCAATTTTTCCTCCGGTTCTTACCAGTTGTGATTAGTTCAAGCCAGCATCAAGAACAACAACAGCTCAGGTAGTCTATGCACCTGTCAGTGTTGTGTTTTAATTAGTTTAACCTCACAGGTGACCACAACCTGCCAATGAGAAGGTTCAGTCCAGGTCAGAAAAGTTCTATAGAAAAGTTTCATAGAACTGGAAAAGTTCTATGAAAACTATCAAACAGATTCCCCCTAACATCCCTGAGAAGATCCTGTAGAAGAAGGGACTGTCTCAGATGAAGTGAATCTTGATGTTGACTCAATCATTTAAAAGACAATCTGTTTAGTTCAAAGCGTGTTTTCATGGGGTGAGGAAGTCATAAGCTGGCACATTTCTTCCCAGCCTTTGTTTGGAAGATTAGACCTGGAAGACTGAATCCACTCCCTCATCAGTGGTTTTTTTCATGAGGGGTCTACTTTAAGAAGGTGTTTATCTGTAAGGTGGGAGATGTGGGGTTCCCTTTAGGGACTGTCAAGAGTAGCCAGGAAAAGTCCCAAGAGCTTTTGTGGTGGTATAGGAAAACTGTCGTCTTTGGTCCAGAGAGAGGCTGGTCCCCACTCTGCCCACTCTGTCACTTACAGCTGTGTGGCCTAAGCAAACTCTAGTTTTGAATGCAACAGTTTTTCACTCCAAGGCATGCTGTTCTATGGAGCTTAGGGCTGGCCTGGCACTTGCTAATAGCACAGGCTAGTTTTGAACTCGCAATCTTCCAGCCTGAATCTTCCAAATGCTGGAATTACAGGTGTGCATCATGTCTGGTTTGCAATTTCTTTTGCACATGCTAGTAAGGATTTAACTAGCTTGTGTTAAGGACCTGGTATCCCATAGGCACTCCATAAATGGGAGCTATTTTAGTGGTTTGTAGTTGGCTGCCTAGATTTGAATCCCAAGCCACCAGCAGGGCTGGCACTTGACACAGCTTCTGCTGTACACTGGAATTGCTAAGGGAAGGAATTCAGGGTAAAGATCTTGAAACTTTGAGAGGGTGTAAGGGGAAAGGAGTGTGGGAAGAGCTGAAACAAAGAGGCTTTCTGAGGACTAGAGATGGAGTCAAGCCATGCCATCTCCACAACTGCAAGTGAGCTTAACACTTTCCAAAGTTTCTGTCTTAGAAAAACACGGATTTGGCTCATTTTGGTGATTTCCTGTTGTCTTCAGTCCATGGCAATATTTTTCTTGAAAATGACTAAATCAGACAAAAATAAAATAAAAAACTGCTATGGAAATTTGGACTTCTACATTCTATTCATACTGTATTTTAAATTTGTGTGTGTGTGTGTGTGTGTGTGTGTGTGTGTGTGTGTGTTGCTGAGTATAAGAGACAGGCATAGGCTGAGGATGTGGCCCAGTGGTAGAATGCTTGCTTGGGATGAATGAGGCCTCTGGGTTCCATCCTAAGAACTGAAAGACTCTGAAGAATTGATAGAGTAAACTCTTAGAACAGAATCTGAGAACGTCGTCATTGTTCTAGTCTTAATAATTATAACTTTGGAGCTGCGTGTAAAGTTAGTGTGTAAATGTAATGAGGGATCTGGGGAGACAGCTGGGCCAGAACAATGCTTGCTTACGAGTGTGAGGACCTGAGTTCAATCCCCAAACCCCACATAACAGACAAACAAACAGAGACAGGCATGGTGGCCAACTTGTAATCCTCGCCACAGGGAGGTGGACACAGGCAGGTCCCTGGGACTTGTGGCTAGACAGCCTAACTTGCTCAGCAAGTTCCAGGCTGGTGACCCTTTCTCAAAAACTGATGGGCAGTGCCTGAGGAATGTCACCCTTTCATGCACATACAATGAATTACACACACACCCCCCCCCACACACACACGAGTATGTAAATTTGATGTAAGTTGTAATGCAACTGAACATGCGTATCAACTTTCATAGCAGGTCTGCTCATTTACCTGTAACTAGAAAAAAAATACGAATTTCACCGTAGACGTAGCGTTTTCCAACCCCACCCTCCACTGCATCTGTCAATTATATGACCCTTAGTGGAGTGTCCGCTAAAATCAGTGGTTTCCAACCTTCTCTGTGTACTTGGGAAGTTGAATATCAGAAAAGTGGCTTCCCGCCCATCAGTGTTGCTCTATGGGAAGGGATGGGGCAGGTGTCAGGGGGACCATAGTTTGAGTAAGGCTCCCTTAAAAGAAGCTGCCCTGGCAGGGAGAGGACTTAGTGGGTAAAAGTTCTTGTCACCGAGCTTGATGACCTGAGTTCAATCTCCAGGACCCACATGGTAGAAAGAGAGAACTGACTCCTGCAATTTGTCCTCTGACCTCTACAAGTTTGGCATGCCCCCACACAGAGTAAATAAATAATTGAATAAAACATTAAAAGAGGACAGAAGTGCTGAGTCCCAAAGCTAGGACTCTCAATGAAACTTCCAGACTGATAATTTTGTCTAATGCTTCTGACACAGATTCTGCTCAGCACATGCTGGTCCTAAATGTCCATCCTGGTGATCCATGTCCAAACTTCCCAAATGGTAAACTCCTCATAAAGTTGCACCCATTACCATATCTTCACAGTTGAATACAGACAGCTATTTCTTTTAGCTTTCTAATAAGTGAAGCCAGTACAAGAGCTGCAGGCTGCAGGCCTCGCCATAATGCCTCCCTTATGTACGGGGTGTGGTTTCTGAGATGGAACTGTAGGACTGAATGGGGAAGAGATGTTGTAGGAGACGTTCCAGAGATGTGCTCACTCCCAAATCAGCCATCTCTCATGTCTTGAGGGCAGAAAGGAAGGGTGGGGGCTGCCTGAGGCTGGGTGATGAAATGTATGTGACTTGTGTTCCTAACTAGTATTTTCTCAAAATTGTGGGTGCTCAGATGTGAAGAATTTTTGTTTAATGTGCAGTCTGAATTCAGTCAGCAATGCCAGCACAGCTGCTGCGTCCAAGGCTGGTTTAGAAGAAAGAGGCACAGGATGCCCCGAAAGTTTTAGGGAGCTGGGAGGATGGGTGTGTCCTAAACTGCTCATTCTTTTCTCTGCCCCCCCTCTGGTCTTCTGTGTATGTATATGTATGTACAAATGTATGTAGGTGCACATGTTGCTATATGTACATGTGTATGGAGGCCAAAGGACAACTGTGGGTATTGTTCCTCAGTACAATATCTAATTTTTTTTTGTGTTTTAAGATTTAATTAGTTTTACTTTGTGTGTGTGAATGTGTGCTTGAGTGTATATATGTACAACAGGTACCCTTGGAAACTAGAAGAGTACATCTGATGCTCTGGAACTAGAGTTACAGGTGATTCTTTTGCTCCTCTCTCTCTCTCTCTCTCTCTCTCTCTCTCTCTCTCTCTCTCTCACCCTCCTTCTCTTTTTCATCCCCCGACCCTTCCAGACTCAGACTCACTGCACTCAACCAGGGATAAATGTAATGCTGTGACTTTCCAACACCCGGCTTCAATTTTGTTTCAGCTTCTATGGCAGATCTCTAAGGCAGTGGTTGCTGTTGACAGGTCTCCCTTTCAGTGTCCTGAAGGCACTCAGAAAAATGGGGCTGGTGGGTGGATCATTTTCTTGTCCTTGCCCCACTAGGAAGGATGACTTTAGTATGCTCAAGGTGCTTGCTGAGGCTAGCTTTAATGAAGCATCTCTCACATGTGTCATGGGACCTAGATTCGGGAACCTTGGGATAGAGCTCAAAGGGGAGAGTAGAGGATGTGAACTCGCCCTTATGATCTGTACCAGACATTCTAGGTCACTCAAGCATCCAGGGCAGGAAACAGAGGAGATGTTCCAGGCATCTCCTCTCCTGTCTCACATACTTTGCTACTGATGGATGATGCTAGTCAGTTCTGTGATGCTTTAACAGATACCAGATAATCAACCTGTGAAGAGAAGGGACTTATCATTGTTGGTGTTTCCCAGGGGTTCTGACCCATTGATGAATTGGCCCTATTGCCTTGAAACATGTGTGAGACAGTACAATACAGAGACACAGGTAGAGCAAATGCACTTCCATCGTGGCTGGGAAGTAAAAGGGAAAGAATGGGAAGCCAGCTTCCCACACCCTCTTTCCAGCCTCCCCCATGTCCCAAAGGCTTCCCACTGGACTCCTCCATGTCCCAAAGGCTTCCCACTGGACTTCCACTTCATTCCAATAGCGACAAGCCGGAGACCATGCCTAACACATAGGTCTTTGAAGAACACCCCAACTCCAAATCAGAGCAGGCACTCATGGAGGAATATCTCAACCTCATTTCTCTATTCCTCTCTGAAGCATGATTCAACACTGAGGTAGATCCTGGGAGAAATGGAGAGCAGCACTTGTGATCTTAAAAGACTTTGTTTCAAACTAATATATGATAGAGTAGGGGCAGAGACTCTAAACTCCAGTCCTGATGTAGTTTGCTATGAGCAAACATGAAGGAAAGCTTTACCTGCTTTTCGAGTTCCTGGTGGTGACCACTGCCAGGTCCGCAGGAGTCAAAGGGGCAGGGACATCACGCAGCTGATGGCTTCTGAGCATGCTTCCTCTGGGGAACCCAATTCTCTTTACAGTTGTCCTTCCTTTCCATCCCACTCTATATAGCTAGTTCCAGCCATACTGTGACACCCCAAAGCCTCCCACTACTCAAGGGTGTGGTGAACTTGACTTTTCTCAGTTTTTCTTGCAGTTTATATCATGTGTTCATGGCTTCCTTCCTCCCTTCCTCCCTCCCTTCCTCCCTCCCTTCCTTCTTTCTTTCTCTTTCCTTCTCTCCTCTTGTTCACTATATAATATGATCTTTGATGGCAGAGATTCTAAGACTTTTTAGAAACTTATATTTGTTTATCTATCTGTCTGTCTGTCAGTCTGTCTATTTTGTGTGTATGTGTGTGGTTGCTCCTGTGCCACAGCATGTGTGTGGAGGTCAGAGGACAACTGAGGTCACAGTCTGCTCTCTCTTTCCTCTGTGTCCAGTGCCAGGGCTAGAACACAGGTCTTCAGACTTGCCAGCAGGTAATTTTACCCAGTGAGCTGTCTCATTGGCCCATGGCTTACACGTCTTAATAAATGTTGTAATCTGGACATTTTGTGTTCCCATGTTGAAGTGAAATGCTCTACTTGCTGGAACTGATTAATCACACTTGAGCCATCTCTTAGGTCTGGTTTGGAGTCACAAAGAAGTCTTTGGAAGCTCCTAGGCTACTATTTATGGTCATTGCCTTAGCTCTGGAAGACCCTTACTTTTCTGTCCATAATTCCCACTCCCTAGTTCTTTGAAGATAATGGAGGAAAAAAAAAAAGTCAAACAACAAAAAGAATCAAAACCCCTAATTGCAGACAATGATGGTGACATCAGTGTCATTTCCACTTCCTGTCCTGGCTGGCACCAGTCATCTGCCTGTACCAGTAAGATTCAGTTCTGGGTCAGTTTGAGTTTAAACTTGGACTGAAGTGTTGCCATGGCTATCCCCTGAGATGCTAGATAGTCATCTCCAAAACGAAAAAGCAGCTTCTCTAGTTTTCCTTCAAGCTTGCTTGTTTTGTTGGAAAACCTATTTTGCAAAGGCGACTTCAAAGAACACGCTTGAGATGAAACAGAGAGCTTAATGCCTGAGAGAGGCTGGGCTGCCTTCTGGCCGCCATTCCCTGAAGTGCTCCCCAGCCCATTCCACAATTTTAGCGAGGGCAAGACTCTAGGTGAACTGGATTCTGGTAAAGCGCTCGCCCTGGTCCTTACTGTGATGGTGCTTTGGTCCCTTCTCTTTAGAAGCAGATTTCTCCTGAAGGAGATCTTGTCCCCACATGGAGTTGGCTGGTACTATCCCAAGTCCCGTAGTTTCTCATCTACTATTGAACAGGAGGTTGTGCAGTGGTCACATGATTAGGGATAAGAGAGGATGGGGATGAAGCAACTTCCATTATACTTTTGGTTAAAATTTTAAATGTTTATTTATGTGTGTGAACATGCTGTGGCACATGTATGTATAGGACAACTTGTGGGAGTTGGTTCTCTGTGACAGTTGTGTGGGATCTAGAGATGAAACTCAGGTCACTGGGTTCAGCAGCAAATGCCTTTACCCCACTAAGCAATCTTGACAGACCTACTTTTAGTTTTTAAAATGGAAATATATTTATTGTTTTTCTAATATGGAAGTAGTATTTGCTAATTTTTCAAAAACCAAAGAAACAAAAAAATGTAAATACAAAGAATTCAAACATTCCCAAGCAATAACCATTAGCACTTCAGTGTACATTCTACACAACTGTGGACTAATAGCCGTGGAGCCTTCATGGCACTGGACTAGGCCTTCTGTATAGGTGAGACAGTTGTGTAGATTGACCTGCTTAAGGGGCCCCTTGGCAGTGGGATCAGGACCCATCCCTAGAGCATGAGTGGGCTTTTTGGAGCCTGGTGCCTATGTGGGACACCTTACACAGCCTTGGTACAGGGGGAGGTGTTTGGACCTCCCTCAACTGAGTGTATCAGGCTCTGCTGACTCCCCATGGGAGGCCTTACCTTAGAAGAGGTGGGGATGGGGGATGGGATGAGGGGGAAGCCTGGGGGGTGGGAGGAGGGAGGGGGAATCTGTGGTTGGTTTGTAAAATGAATAGAAAATGTCTTAATAATAATAAAATATATATGAAAACATAATCATGTTAAATGTAGTTTTGTTCCCTGGGTTAGTGTTTTAAAATGTTTGATGAAGTCAGGCTGTGGTGGCGCATGCCTTTAATCCCATCACTCGGGGTCGGCAGAGGCAGGTGGATCTCTGAGTTGGAGGCCAGCCTGGTCTGCAGAGTGAGTTCCAGGACAGCCAGCACTACACAGAGAAACCCTGACTTGAAAAACCAAAAAAAATTAAAAAACAAAACAAAACAAAACCCTCCCCAACCCCCCAAACTTTGATGAGTATGGTAGTCAGAATATATCAGGTTATGATTGATACCAATGTCTTAAGTAACACATATTTCCTTCTTGCTTATACATTCTTGTGGGCTGGCAGTAGAACAGGTATGCGCATGCGGTCATTTGTGAACTTGGGAGAACTGCCTCCACGCCTGACATGACTAATTCCTGTACCAGAGGGAGCAGGCAGCTCTGAGAGAGTAAATATCTGTAATTTATACTTGGCTCAGAAGTGAATGTCACTTAACATCCATAACGTATTGGCCAGAGCTTGTCTCCATGGCCCCATCTGTCCACAGCAGGTGATCTTGCTGGCAGAGAGCGGCTAGAAACGTACGTAATGAACAATATTGAAGCTCAGGAATATATCTGCTGGTCAATAAATATAGATTTACTTTGTTATTTTCAATACTTATTGATCATCGTGTGTATGGGCGCATGTGCAGATGTTTGTGTGTGTGTGTGTATGTTTGTATGTGTAGGGGTATGTGTGTATGTTTGTAGTGAGGTATGTGGGTAGGTTTGTGTGTATTGGGGTAGTATGTGTGCATGTTTATGTGTGGGTGTTTGTGCTCTTGTGTGCATGTGGAGGTCAGAGGTCAACCTAGGGTGGCATTTTTCAGAAGATGTCCATCTGTCTTGGATTTTGGGACAGGGTCTCTCAGTGGGACCTTAAGACTATGCTGGAATTCTTAAGGCTAGATTGGCCAGTGAGCCTCTGGATCCTCCCATCTCTGTCTCCCCATGGCCAGTGAGCCCCAGATTTCCCCAATACCAGGATCACAAGGATGCCAACACACCTGGGTTCTTATGTAGGTTCTGGGGTCAAACTCAGGTCCGTGCGCTTATGTGGCAAATGCTTTGCCAATAGCCGTCTCTCTGGTCCTGGGGTTACTGTGGTGTATTTAACTAAACTACTTTTAGTGGATACTTTATGTCAGTGGTTCTTGACCTTCCTAATGCTGTGACCCTTTAATACATGTCGTGTATTAAACGCCTCATATTGTGGTGATCAACCATAAAAATACTTTCATTGCCACTTCATAACCGTAATTTTGCTATTGTTATGAATTGTAATGTAAATATCTGATATTTCCAATGGTCTTAGGCGACCCCTGTGAAAGGATCGTTCGAACCCCCAAAGGGTTGCAATCCACAGGTTGAGAACCAGTACTTTAAGCTCTCTCCAACTATGAACAACTGTTTTAAAAGCTACACATTTTGTTTTTCTAACTATTCTCCTCTCTTATTTACTTTTCTGTAAGTAGAGTTTTTAAGTGAAAGACATACACACATGTGGGAATATAAATGTATACTCACTTTAGAAAAATTTTACAGTTTCTTAAAAGTAAAATTTACTGTATGACACATGAATTCCACTCATAGGAAAATAAAAATGTATCTCTATATTCTCAGGAAAGATTGCCTGTGTGTGAAAATTAAATTTTAATTCAAGTTATGAATCATTCATACCAGACAAAGGGAAACAATAACTTGAATGTCTGTCAGGTGACAAACAGATAAACAAAATATAGCATGCCTACACAATAGAATATTATTCAGCAATAAAAAGGAATAAAGTAGTGTCTGCTACAGTGTAGATGAGCCTTGAGACTCATTTGTATTATTCAAAATACAAAAATATGAATGGTGTATAATTCCATTTATATAAACTGAACAGAATGGGAAAAACCATATAAAATAATTTAGTGGTTGCTAAGGGCTGAGGGTGAGTGATCATGAGGTGATGACCAGAGTATGCAAAATGTGTGTATGTGTCTGTGTGTGTGTCTGTGTTTGTGTGTCTGTGTGAGTGTCTGAGTGTGTCTGTGTGTCTCTCTGTGTGTATGTGTTTGTGTGTGTATGTGTCTGTCTGTATGTGTGTGTCTGTGTATGTATATGTCTCTCTCTGTACGTGTGTGTCTGTGTGTGTATGTGTGTCTCTCTGTGTGTGTATGTGTATGTGTGCATGTGAGTGTGTGTCTCTGTGTGTGCTCTCACACGTGTGTGTGTGTGGGGGGATAGTTCATGTCAGGTTTCCTTCCACATTACTCTCTATCTTATTTTCTGAGACAGTCTCTCTCTGAAACGGGGCTTGCTGTCTCCTGACTGGCTAGCGTGCTCCAGGGATCCTGCGTGTCCTCTGCTCCAGTCCCCAGCAGTACTGGGCTGTGTGTGCTGCTGCCCTGGCTTTCCGTGGGGGCATTGGAACTGAGCTCAGGTCCTCAGGTTTGCACAGCCATCACTTCACCCCCAGGTCATCTCCCCGGGCTCCAGAGTCTCCTTTTAGAAAGCTAATAGAAACTGCTCGGATTGTGGTGACAGCTGCCCAGTCCTTACAGAGAAAGACACTTTTACTTGTGCACGAAACAAGTGAATTTCATGGTATAAAAATTACACCTCAAAAAACTATCTAAAAATGTGTAAAGTCAGGGGCTGGAGAGACGGCCCAGAGGTTAAGAGTGCTTCCTGCTCTTGCAGAGGAGCAGAGTTCTGCTCTCCGGCTCTAGGAGAACCCAAAGCCTCTGGCCCGTGTCCAGCACCGCACACACAGAGATGCAGACATATAATTAAAGACAAAATAGATTTTTAAATATGTAAAGCCTGGGCATACTTTTCAATAAGTATCTGTTTACTTTTCAAGTAAGTATCTGTTCTATATTTTCCAAAGAAAAATTTGTGACTCATAGCAATAACTATTATGTTTCTGTTATTTAAACACAGGTTTGCTGTGTGCGATATTCAAAAAGAAGCTAGAATTTATTTATTTATCTATCTATCTATCTATCTATCTATCTATCTATCTATCTATTTATTTATTTATTTATTGGTTTTTCAAGACAGGGTTTCTCTGTGTATCTTTACACCTTTCCTGGAACTTACTCTGTAGCCCAGGCTGGCCTCGAACTCACAGAGATCTGCCTGCCTCTGCCTCTCGAGTCAAAGGCGTGCACCACCACCGCCTGGCAAGAAGCTAGAATTTTTAAATCAGCCCAGAGGACTGGCTTATTATTACTGTGATTTTAATTTTTCAATTATTTATTAATTTAAGATTTTTTTTTAAAGACAGGGCTTCTCTGTGTAGTTTTGGTGCCTGGATCTCACTCTGTAGACCAGGTTGGCCTCAAACTCACAGAGATCTGCCTGGCTCTGCCTCCGGAGGGCTGGGATTAAAGGTGTGCACCACCACCACCACCACCACCCGGCAATATTTATTTATTTTTATGTTTATGGGTGTTTTGCCTGTCTGTCTGTATGTATACCACTTGCATGCCTGGTGCCTGTGGAGGCCAGAGAGGGTGTTGGATCTCCAGTAACTGTAGTTATAGACTGTTGTGAGTCACCATGTGGGTACTGGGAATTGAACTTGAGTCCTTTGAAGAGCTCTTTATTGTTGAGACGTCTCTCCAGCCCCTGCATTTTTTTTAAGGAAATTTTTATTATTTTTCTGTATCCATCTCTTGCCCATGAGAAAATAGAAGAAATCTTCCAGAAAAGAAATCTTTAAGGCATTTCAGGGTAACTTCAGTGTTGTGTCTGGGGTTCCTAGAGTTTTGCATTGAATAGGAACTCACCAGAAGGAGGCCAAATGTGTGTGTTACAATGATGTAATGGACACAATAGCAAGGAATTTCATGTCAAGCCAAAGACTGAGCGAAGCAGAATGCAAGCTTCCCGTGGCTCTCTCTGTTCTCATCACTGTTACAGACGTAGGCACACCCAGATGATGAGGTAGTCGGACCTCATGGGTTTTGAGTCAAGCAGAGCTAAGACTAAGATTCTAATTCCAGCCTGAAAAACACTCTGATTTAAAAAAAAAAAAAGTCATAACTACTTTTCAAGCTAGATATCCTTAGTGGTGAATCTGAATGGGTTTTAGCACCTTCACATGACCCATTTATGAATACCTCACATTCCCATTTCGTATTTCTTCTCTCTTTCCAGGTCGCGCTCAGGGTCCCCAGGCAACTCAGGCTGTTGCAAAGGCTGGTACGTATATCCACAGATACCACGTTCATCCTTCTGCTCCCTTTGAACTAGGGTCTAGAGGCAGCTCCCCCAAAGCTCTTGGTGCTCCTTAGAGAAGAAGTCGAGCATGAAATAGTATAGCTGATTCCTTTAGAAGTTTTCTCAAAGGGGCTATTTCCCTCCTAAAGGCGAGACTAGAGAGATGGCTCAGTGGGTAAGAGTGCTTGTTGCCCATGCATGGGGACCCGAGTTCAAATCCCCAGCACCCATGTAAAAAGCCTAATGTGGCTGCATACAGGCCTGTCACACCGGTGCTCTGTGAGGCGGAGACAGGAGGATCACTAGAGCTTGCTGCTGTCAGTCTCCTTCAAGTTCAGTGAGAGACATGCCTCAGTGGACTGAGAGGGAATGGAGAGCAGAGTTCCTGAGGGCTTCCTCTGGCCTCGGCCTGTGTGCTCACAAGTGCGTACCACCCCAGCCCCCACAACACACACACACACACACACACACACACACACACACACACACACACACACACAAAGATAACACGTGGAGCTTCAAGTACATGTATTAAGAATCAAAAATCTAAGCATAGCTTATGTATTTGTTTATTTTTATAATATCTTTATTCAGGAAATAAGGCCTTTGTTTGGAAGGGAGCAGCATTTATAGATTGAAGCATGGTGTGATGAGAGTCGGATGGACTCTCCATGCATGATGGAGCCTGTGAAGACATTCCCAGACTGTGAACAGATTTTGACATCTGAAAATAGATTGTTGTTCATCTGGAATAGCTAATCTCTGACATGCTTTCATTGAGTCTCTGCCCTTCTGCCTTCTATTAGTTTTAATCCCCCTAATTGTGAACTTCTCAGGGATTCTCACGCTACCAGCGTCATCTGTCTTCAGAATTGGAAGATTCCCTCAGAAACCCACCATCAGTTTACTGATTTTGTTTTTGGTGTAGTTGCCCTGTAAATGTTTTGGGTTCCTACGTTTGTCTTTTGTTTCATAGCCTCTAAATTTTGTTGATTGAAAAGACTTTTTTTTTTCTTTTTTGAGAAGGGAATCTCATGTATCCCAGGCTGGCCTTGAACTCTTTCTGCAGCCAAGACTGTCCTTTGAATCCAGATCCTCCTGCATCTACTCCCAAATGCATGGAGGATTGCTGGTATGTGCTACCATGTCCAACAGTTGCAAAGGTTTTCATGACCCAGTCACCTGCACTGTTCATATAATCTCTTCCATTTCCTTAGAAACCTCTTAAAAATTTCAAGTCTTATTTTCTCATTTATTACACATTTTGAACATGAGCTCTACCTATAAAGAGTTTTTCCAGGTGTAATGCATATGCCATGTCTTCAACACCTCTGTATTACCAAGAAGGCAAAACTTTAAATATAGCTTATGTAGTTATTTATGTGGGATTGCAGGATCTGGCTTCTGCCTGTGCCTAGAGTCTCTAGCTACCTCTCAACAACTGTAGTTCTCAGTATGTTCCAAATTATAATTAATGAATAGAAAATAGCTCAGAATGTTCCAGGTTTTAATTAATGAACAAACTGAGCAGCAACAACTAGGATTCTCCCACCATTGTCAGGACCACAGAGTTATGCTTGGTTATGTTTAGAACTAATTAGATTCCTCTTTTTATAGAAGTCCTTGGAGACACACACACACACACACACACACACACACACACACACACACACACATACTGCATTTTGAATATCACAGATATCATTGTATCTGAGTTTCCACCATGCTTAAAAAAATACTGACTAGCTTTCTTAAAACAATATACTACTGTCATTTACCCTCTGACCTCAGGGATCCTTCTTGGTGACACTTTGATAGAAGGTATTCTCAAGTTTGTGCCAGGAATTATTTTTCTTCAATGTGGTATGATATACAAACACTGAAATGATTGACAGGAAGGAAGAACTTCAAACTCACATGTCCCTGGTAACAGGAGTTGTGCTCTGCATACAAACCCACACACAGAAGCACCAGGGACGGTCAGGAAACAGTGGGTGGGGTGGATGGTGGAGCCCAGCCCAGAGCATCTATTAGGATTTTCATGGGAAGGAATGGCTGAGCGGGTGGATGTGCCCAGTAAGCTTAGGATTGGATACTTGGAGTCATTTTGGCAGGCTTTGGGCTGTAACAGCTGTCCCTCATTGCCTAGTACCTGGTTCTGGGGTGGTTTGGGGCAAAGAGAATTAGTTTTCTGTATGAGTGTTTGATAGAGGAAGTGGTCAGGAGTGTGGATAATCAAAACCTAGATAATGTGGTTTTCGTATTAAGGTGTACTGGCAGGGCGGTCATTACTGTCTCTGGAGTGAGGGAAGGAGTCTCTCCAGGAACACAGGCTGGAACGCCAGAGTATCAGGTTATGTCATCAGCAGAAAAATGGATACAAGTGGACAGAATCATATTACAGGAACTTTTGCACTCTCTCTCCTGTGGGTCCTAGACCTTATAGACACACTAAGTCCTTTATGTGTGGGTGACAGGGAAGTAGAAGCGAAAGTGGCTGGAGGAATGAAGGGGGCTCATGGGAGGTGGGGAAGGA
>CABHPQ010169844.1:30418-41197 GCA_902168405.1 Peromyscus aztecus
AGAGACAGTGGCTGGAGTTGCTAACAGTTGCATGCACACACTTGATTCTGATAGATTCTAGGCCAGAGCTGCTGCAGAGAGAAGCAAAGTTATGGGGTGACTGCAGGGACTCCCGAGAAAACAGTAACTGGGCAGAAGCTGTAAAACTAAAATAGGTCTAACACTCTTCCAAGCTGTCTCCTCGGGCTCATAAATCATGGCTCATGTTCTGGAAGTCATGCTTTGGAAATGCAGCTGCACCCATAGCCTTCATTTCAGGCCTAAAGGACTGAAAATAAACTCTTTTATTGGGCTTCTTTGGATGTTTCACTTTTATTACATTTCACTTATTTATTTGGTGTACGTGGGGGCACACATGTGCTATGGAACACATATGAGGTCAGAGGAAAACTTGTAGGAGTCAGTTCTGTTTTTTCACATTTGAGTCCCAGGGACTGAACTTGGGCCATTAGCCTTGGTTGCAAGTTCGCTTAGCCACTAAGCCATCTCTCTAGTCCCGATTTTCATGTTTCATTTATTTACTTTTAAAGATGCACTTTCATTTATGTGTGTGTGTGTGTGTGTGTGTGTGTGTGTGACACATTTGTGTGGGTGCTCTTGGTGCCAGAAGAGATGTGTCTGGAATTACAGGTGGTTATAAGCTGCCTTGTAATGGGTTCTGGGAACCAAACTTGAGTTTTTGGAAGAACTTTGAGTGCTCTTTACTGCTATGCCGTATTTCTAACCCCAATTTCATTTTATTGTACTTTTAGTAATTTAAACTTTTTTCTTTAGAATTTCATACAATGTATTTTGGATTATATTCATTCTCCCTCCTGCAACTCCGTCCATATCTACCCAATTTCCCTACCCACCCAAGTAAGTTTGTGGCATCCACTTCCTCCTCCTTTTCTTCTTCTTTTTCTTCCCCTCCTCCCCCTCCTCTCCCTCCTCTTCCTTCTAAATCCATCAAGTCAAATTTGTGCTGCCCAGATACTCTTGGACATGTGGCCTTCCACCATGGTGGACCTACCAGTGGTCACACCCTTAAAGAAAGCTGACTCTCCATCTCCCGGCAGCCATCGCTTGTCAATAGCTTCTGAGTATTTAAAACACAGCACAATTATTTATCTCAAAATCAAGACTCAATCAACACGATATTATACTACTAAAGGAACAAACTTTTTAACTATTTAAAAATAGTACTGGACCAGAAATAGCTACTACAAGGAAATAAATTTTATTTAGAGAGCTATAAACCTATTTAACTTGTAAACTTAATAATCCCTTGTCCAAGGGCAAGCACCAGACTTTCAAGCAAAGGAGTTATACAACAAGTTGCTAAGGTTTTTTTTTTGGATAACTTGCAGCTGCAACAATAGTAAGGAACGGATTCAGTTCAGTGTCCTGTCTTCAGAGTTGACAATTTATTGAAGGACCAGTGAGTCTCACAGGTAACCCTGAGTCAGCAGCCAAGACCAGGTTACAGTTATCATATTTGGGGGGTTCTGTGTTTCCTTGACTGTCTAACAAATGTCACCATGAAGGCTGTGTGCAGGAGGGATGTCTCTGGAATCCTTTAAGGAGAGGGCCAGGATTGGGAACTGGGGCTCTAAAGGTCATCTTGGGTTAATGACCTGGTCTTCACAAGGTAAATGACTTTGGCCTTCAATGGCTAAAAAAGACCCAGCTTGAGAGCCTCTCTCCTTCTATACCTTGTCTTTATAACTTGTACCTTTGACCTCTTCTAAAAAGATTTCAAGTGTGTGGAGGAGGGTATGGTGATAGAGTATGTGTGTGTACACGTAGGTGTGTGCAAGTGTGCGTGTGTGTCCATATGCATGTGGAGGACAGACGTCAGTGCTGGGTGTCTTTTATGTTTCTCAGTTGCTCTCTATCTTATTTTGGGGGCAGTAACTCTCAGTGAACATGGAGCTCATCAATTTGGCTAGGCTGGCTGGCCAGTGAGCTCCAGAGACTCTACTAAATTTACTTCCACAGAGCTGGGATTATGTGTACCACCATGCCTGGCTTTTTAAGTGGGTGTTAGGGACTCTGAACTTGGGTCTTCAGACTTGTGTGGCTAACACTTTACTGACTGGGCCATCTACCCAGTCCCCCAAGGGCAGTTTTGATCTGTAGAAATCTAGTTTACAAAATATGCCACCAAAAATCCTTCTAGGTCAGTGGTTCTCAACCTTCTTAATGCTACACCCCTTTAATACAGTTCCTCATGTTGTGGTGAACCCCAACCATAAAATTATTTTTGTTGCTACATCATAACTATAATTTTGCTACTGCTATGAATTGTAATATAAATATCTGTGTTTTCTGATGGTCTCAGGCAATCCCTGTGAAAGGGTCACTTGTGAAAGAGAACCACTGCTCTAGATGTAGACAAGCACAGAGTTTGAAACAACCAAGAAAATGTGACTGAATTCCACTCAAGGTCAAGCTACCTTAAACAGCAAACTCACATACTATAGATGTTGCCTAAGTACTTCTGTGGTCCACTGTTGTGTAAAAACCCTCATGCAAAACTCTGTGGCTTAAAGCAGTAGCCATCTTGCATGATGTTGGAGGCAAGAATTTAGGCAGAAAGAATCTTACACTTTAGACAGAAGTCACTTAGAGGTATTTGTCTAGTAGATGAGCTGACATGGAGAGTTCAAAAAAGTTTCCCTCCATGCTGAGCTTGGCAGGGATGGTTAGATGGTAGGCAAGTATGAGAACTCTGATGTCTCTCTAGCAGGATAATACCTGGTAACTTCAGAACTCAAAAAGGAATGTTCCAGGATGCTTGGACAAAAGCTTTGGGCTTTGCTATGACCTGGCCCTGTAGTTCTCAAATACAACTTCCAGTGTGTGCTGCAGATGATGCAAACCACTGAGGTCCAGACTCAATGGGAAAGGTGACTTCACCTTGTGATGGGAGGAGAAACAAAGACATTCATGGTCAGCAGTAAAAGTGTAACTCCATACAGCGTTGTGTATTGTACGTGCTGAAGCAGGTCTTCGTAGTCTCTACTGATAAAGTGTTGCAGGGGAGACCCCTTTGTTGACTTTCCTTCCTAGTGGTAGAATGTGGTATGTACTGTTTTGGAGTACTACTCATGTTGAATTTACTATTTGCTCCAGTGAATTTATGAGCAAGTGGTTATGTTGGCAGAGGATTATCAGCCCTGCAGTGAAGCCAACAATGCCATTCAGGAGGCACCATGCTTCCATCCACACCCCAGAATGTGTCTGTGCCAATTATTTCATACATATACATATGCATATAAAACCAATCAGTGGAAAATAAAAAAAAAAACCTGCTTATTGTCCCCATAGCATTTATTTTCCTATCTGTCTTCCCCACTAATGTACTAACAAATATCATTTGCCCTGAAGAAAATCCATAAAAAGCCAAGGAGGCCACCATGGCTCACAGGCTGCTCCAGCCTGCGCTTTAGGAGCTGTAGCAACTCCATTTTCTTTTTATTTTTTTGTTGCGGTAACATAGGTAAAATGATCCATCTTAGCCCCTTTTCAGACTACAGTTCAGTGTCATTAGGTATATCAACTAGCATTACAGCCATCTCCAGAATGCTTTGCTAAATCGAAACTCTATACCATTAATAAACCCCAGTTCCTCTCTTTGACCACATTAGCTACTGCACGTAGGTGGCTTAGATGGCTTCATATAGTATTTGTCTTTCTGTGTCTAGTATTTTCAATTAGCACATTGGCTTCAAGCATTACTCTTATGAAGAGTGTGACAGAATGGCCTTTCTTTTTCAGGGTGCTTAGATTACATTGTATCATATACCCCATTTTGTTTATCAATTCATCTGTTGATGGACATTTGAACTGTTTCCCATTTGTTAGGACACTGTTCCTCTAAATATGGGGGAAATATATGGCATCTGTTTTTAATCTAGAGCCATACAGGACATAAATGAGTGAAATGCAATTGGAATAAGAAAAGCCATGCTAAAAAGACGGGAAAACTTAGCCACTGGCAGTCTCAGAGTCAGTGATGCATCTGAAATTGGTAAGGCCTGGAGTGAAGTAGATGGGTGTGGAATAGAAGCTGGACCAGAAGAGGCAGCCTCCATCACTACTACTAAATTATAGTACTATACACAAGTGCCAGACAGAGATGCCCCACATTTTGTTAGAACGATATGTGGATTTCTGTCTGAAAATTTCTCAACTACTGAATATCTCTGAACTTGACCATTTAAAAATATTACGAGTCAAATAACTGGAGATCTCCTCCTAAAGCACATTAATCAATAAAGGTGTTTGACTAACTGATACCAGGTTAAACTGTTCTAATGGTGGACACCCAGACTAGCACACTATATGAGAACAGACAGTAAATATTTAAATTCTCTGGTAAAGCAACGTCAGTCCTTCTGTACTGTGCTGTATTAGCATCAGAGCATCCCTAGATCTTACGTAAATGAGTGGATTTGTGGCTGTGTTCCAATAAGCATTCATTTACAGGGATGGGTGCTCGACCTACCACAGATTGCCCGTCCCTGTAAATGAACCACAGGGCAGAGGGATCTGAAGGGAGTTTGAAACACAATGAAATTAAACACAAAGGCTTGACGGATGGTTTTGAGCTGGCTGGTTAAATTGCAATGCACTCATAAAATGTAACTGTGCAACTATTGAAAACAGGTAGATATTTTTGCTCAGTAGAATTGTCCAAAGATGGTGACACTTTGACTCATCATTTCTCCCATTGAGGTGGTACATATGCTCTTTGCCATGGAAACTGAGGGTGCTTTTGTGATTGTTTTTGTCAACAGAATAAGATAGTAATAATACTATGTGGGTTTTTTGTTTGTTTGTTTGTTTCCAGTATTGGAGCTCAAACCTGTAGCCTCCCGGGTGCTAGGCAAGTGTTTTACCACTGAGCCATGTCTATTCTTTATACTTTTTAATTTTAAAATAGAATCTCATTTAATTGTTCCAGATGGCCTTGGGCTCACTGAAGCCCAGGGAGGGCTTGAAATTGCCACTCCTTTGCCCCTCAGCATTGCAAGTAACTGGACCAGGCCTAGCAAGCTAATAGATCTTGGAAGCTAGAGCACATATCAGAGCACATATCAGAGTATAACTTCCATCTCACTGTTGGGAAAACCAGCACATGGTGAGTGAAGTCTCTAGCTACCACAGGCTCTGATGAGCTGTGAATTAACCTAGACTTGCTCATGTGAAAGAACTGACCACCTTGGGCTGCTGTTGGGTCCACATAAAACAGGAAGCTAGCAGCCAGCTCTGAGTTAGTTGTAGCTCCATCCTCCATTTGACTGGGAAGGAACCAGAACTCTCCCGAGTTTGTCTGAGCTCTTGGTCTACAGAAAGCATGTGAAGAGACACAGTTGTTAAGCTACGAAGCTTTAGACTGGTTTGTTCTGTTGCACAACATAATTGGAATTTATTGATAAAGATGAGCAAATTACTACATCACTAGAAAAGCAAAACAAAACAAATAAGTACATGAGTACTGTATCCATTTGTGGAAGGGTATATCCCAAACTGTTAAATATCACATCAAGGGGATGGAGCTGTGAGTCCAGGGTATGAGGGAGGGCCTTACTTGTCATTACATTTGGTATAATCTGAAGTTTTAGCCCTGTACACTTGATGCAAATTGATACTTGATAAAAAAATTTGTATTTACATGCATGGATGCTTTACCTGCATGCATGTCTATGTACTATGCACATGTTGAGTGCCTGAAGTAGACAGAAGAGGGTGTTGGATCCCCTGGGACTGGAGTTACATATGGTTGTGAGCTGGGAATCAAACCTGGGTCCTCTGGAAGAACAGGCAGTGACCTTAACTGCTGAGCCATCTCTCCATCCCTGAGACTTGATCATTTTTTAAAAATATTGTGTATACACAGGTGAGTGCTCGTGGAAGCCAGAGGTATCAGATTCTCCCAGAGCTTGCATTACGGGTGATTGATGCCTACTGTGGGTACTGAGAACCGAATCTGTGTCCTCCGAAGAGTGCTAAGCACTCTTAACCAATGAGTTCCTACGTGAAAAAATTTTGAGACACATTTTAAATTTTAAGTAAAGCTATTTTAAAAAAATCAGTTCACGATCCTTGTTATTTTGTTTTCACAGATTTCTCTTTTCTGGGGCATTTGTAGGAATCAGAACAGAACTGTGTGCAGTAGTACCTTAGGCTTTTCACAGTTTCTCAAGAACACAGCTGTGAACCGTTTTTGTACATGCCTTCAGAGTTGGAGAGAAAAGAATATATTTAATCTTGTTTAATTTAGTAAGAAAACCAGTTCCCAGCAATAACAGAGATCAAAGTCAGTGCTTCATCCCAGTTCATGATTCACTTTAGGGATTTTGCTCTGAATGATGAGATACAGATTTCAGCTTTCATAGACCTGGCAGGTTGCCATGGTATTGAGACCACCATCCTTGCCATCTCTCTCTGGCCCAATTCTCATTTTTATAAAATGTACTAAAGAGTTTTAATATGATCATCTAACAGAATCATTTTGATAAACTCCATCTGGAATCTCTTTTGGATCCAAATCACTTCTGGTGAGAGAGACCAGATCGTCATAAAAAGAATGTTGTGCAATGCAATTGTTTCTGAATTGAGGTGTGATTTCTTGAACCCCAAGGCTGCATCCCTTACTTTTAGCTTACTGTTAGACTTCATGGATCTCAGAAGTGGATGTGGTTTTCGTGGCTTGCTCAAGCCATCTCAATTTGTGAAGGAAGAAAAGACACTATGTTACTTTACAAGTTCTAGAATGTGAGCATTCACCCTTTGGGCAGCTTGCTAAG
Organism: Peromyscus aztecus; assembly: GCA_902168405.1. Taxonomy (NCBI): domain Eukaryota; kingdom Metazoa; phylum Chordata; class Mammalia; order Rodentia; family Cricetidae; genus Peromyscus; species Peromyscus aztecus. The sequence continues at coordinate 37,216 of CABHPQ010169844.1, forward strand.
ATAGACTGCTCCAGGCTCCTGGGTCTGTAGGGTTGGAGTAAGGTGGGAGACTTTGCCTTTCTGATAAGTTTTCAGTGACACTGTTGGTGAAAGAACCATGCTTTGGGAATCATCTCCCCGCTCCCTGCTTTTCGAGACAGGGTTTCTCTGTGTAGCCCAGGCTGTATTGGAACTCACTCTAGACCAGGATAGCCTGGAACTCAGAGATCCACCTGCCTCTGCCTCCCTAGGATTAAAGGTGCTTCACCATTTTCTCCACTAGTATGGGGAGCATTCTAATTTTTTATTGGCAAAGTCAATTCTGAACAAATTGAAATGCATATCATATAAATATTTATTTCCCTCAAATAATAAAATAATGAAACTCCAATAGGATTCTGCAAAAGTCTTAACTGAATTTGATGAACTGTTTTGTGCTGTAATTATGAAAATTCAAATTTTATTTGTTTTTGAGTGAGTATAATCAAATTGTCCAGTTAGCAAAGAGCATGGAGTAGCCAAGCCCTTGTTTTATCCCTCTAACCACTCACTGTCTTCCACATAGGTCATTAGTCTTTCCTACACACTTTCGGGGCCATCAGGACCTCCTTTTTACACAAGCAATAATCTAATACACAATGCTCCTAGATATGGCTTTGTCTGAACAATGTAACACTGTGATGTACAAACACAGCCCCCTCTGTCTCTCTATCCCCTCCCTCCCCTTCTTCCCCCTCCCCATCTTTGCTGACCTTCCACTTTAACACATGGTCCTCCTAACTTCCTTTCCCAGCTCCCAGGAGCTTAGGATGTAAGAAGGAACCTACAGAACCGTTATTTAAAATAACTATTCCTTAGACCAAACCGCAGAATTTCTTTGCTTCTTTAAGTAAAAATTATTTCAAATATGCTTCATCCCTCCCACCCCCGCACTTGATGATTACTTAACAGAACTTCACACAAAGCTTATGTCTTCCACCTGTCTCAGGAAGACACACAGTATCCCTCTTATCTTCCCATTTAGTTGTCAGCTTTTCCCCCAGAAGCTAAAGTCTAGAAGTCTTTTTTTTTCTGTCATAAACTGACAAGAAGATGAGTATTACTGATGCCCTTGTTGGAGCACACCCAAGTTTTCTGTTCCTGCTCATATGTTTGGCTCGGGTTCCTGTTGTGTGCCCTCCTGCAGGTGTTGGAGTATGTTCCCTTTGCACTCACAATGTGTGATGCATGTCCACTTCTCAAACACATTTTTTTCTTGTTCTGATGATTTTGAGTAATAGAAGCCCATGAAATAGCTCCTTAGAAACAGGTTTGTACTCACGTTTTCACAGGCCCAGTATGCTAGACATTAACATGTTACAACCTTATGTGTATTTGGAAAATGACTCTTGGTTTGTAGAGAAAGCAAGTGGATGAGGGTTGAAGGTCCAGGTGATGGTTAACAGAAGAAAGTCCCATCTCTGTGTCTGGAAGGTGACCATCGATGTGTATCACCACTGAGTGTGATTTGCTGCCACCATCTATTGAGTGAGAATGAGATGCTTCCTACCTCTGTTCCAAGACCACATGGGCGACTGTCTTGTCTGTCTGCTTGAATATTCACAATAAAATACCACATACCCAGGAGGCACATACAAATAAACATACAAAAAAAAAAAAAACAGGGCAGAGGACTCATATCCCAAAGGTTCTCAAGTTGGAGATTATTTCCCATGTGGGAAAAGACTCACACTTACTAAACTCAAGTGTTTGGATCCATTTTCATGCATCACTGAGAAGAGCGTGCATTTTCACTCCCACAGAAAGCCAAGCCCTTGATGACAGAGTTCTCGGTGAAGTCTACCATCATCTCTCGCTACGCCTTCACCACAGTCTCCTGCAGAGTGCTCAACAGAGCTTCTGAGGACCAGGATGTTGAGTTCCAGATGCAGATTCCAGCAGCAGCTTTCATCACCAACTTCACCATGTAAGGGATGCGATGGTCAGAGACAGAGAGTTGTCTGTGGATGGTCAAGGTGAACCCGAGAGTGTATGGAGTCCACAGCCCATCAAATTGCGAGAATTCATATCCTGTGGGTGGTCTGAGAATCAGAGGGTTGCCTGCCTGCTTTTCTTCTCTCTCTCTCCCTCCTTCCATCTCTCTCTTCCTCTCCCTCTCTAATTTCCTAGCTTCCTGTTTCCCATCCTTTCTTAACTTCTTTCCTTACATCCTTAACTTCCTCTCTTCCCTACCTCCTTCCCTCCTCCCCTCCCTTCCTCTCTCTCCACCCTCCTTTATTTTATTCTTTTATTCCATCATTTTCTTCCTCATCTTTTACTTTCTTCTTTCTCCTCTCTCCATCCTTCATGTCCACTCTAGGACAGGTACTCTTTGAGGGTATTGGTATAAGAAAGGAGAATATTGCTCTCTCTGCTCCAGAAATTCCAGTGAAGGAGAAATAGTCAGCAAGTAAGTAAATGAATTAATAAATGAGATCATTTTAGACGGCAGTGAACTCTATGGTATAAAGATTGTACTTTATATTTTCTGAGACAAAATCTTACTATGTAGCCCAGACTAGCTTTGAACTCATCATTGCTCACACCCCAGCCTCTTGAGGGCTGATATTATAATTATGACCACCATGCCTGTCAAGAAGGAATCCTTTGGGAAGAGAGCACATGGAGTTAACTTAGAGGGGGCTGTGCTTAAATTGAGGTCTGAACAGTGAGACAGTATGAAACCTTTGAGACATTAGATCAAATGTATTTCCTCTTATTCTGATCCAAGAGAAAGAGTTTTAACTATGACAGACATTTGTGTTTAAATTTTGATCTGAGAAAGGTGTAAGCGCTGAGTTCCTGTGGGAGTTTGAGATCTTGGGGTTTTCTCCTATAGAATCATGGAGGTACCCTGGGTCGGGGTGCTGCCCTTTGGTCTTGAGGAAAATTGCTTTTGAACCAAATGAATGATTCAAGGCTGGTGCTGAGTCTGGAATGCATTCTATCTGCATACCCAGGAGGCAAATACAAATATTTTCTGGGGTTGTCATGGCTCTGAGAACCATGTTGGATTTTGTCTTGGAGCTGGTAACACAGCTGTGTCTTGTGTTTTAGGCTTATCGGAGACAAAGTGTATCAGAGTGAAATTACAGAGAAAGAAAAGAAAAGCCGTGATAGGATAAAGGAAAAAAGAAACAAAACCACAGATGATAATGAGTAAGTATCAAGTAGTTAAGCAACTAAAATTCAATTAAATGAAGAGTTCCATCCCTTCCTGTAGCTTAAGTTTTCCTGCCTGGCCCACAGTCAGGATAAATCTCTTTCACCTGCCAGTCCCACAGCTGCTCAGACCCAAGCAAGTAAACACAGAGACTTATATTGCTTACAAACTGTATGGCCGTGGCAGGCTTCTTGCTAACTATCCATATAGCTTAAATTAATCCATTTCTATAAATCTATACCTTGCCACATGGCTCGTGGCTTACCCCGGCATCTTTACATGCTGCTTGTCCTGGCGGTGGCTGGTAGTCAGTGACTCCCTCTGCCTTCCTGTTCTTTTAATTCTCTGTTAGCCCCACCTATACTTCCTGCTTAGCCACTGCCAATCAGTATTTTATTAGCAACACATTTGCCATACAGAACATCACACAGCACCTTCCCTTCTTGTCTGTCTGTTCTCTTCCTCCAAATGTTTTTAATTTTAATCAAAATAATTAATATACCTGATTAAAAATCCAGCAGCAAGCACTTAAAATAATAAGAAAGGTTTAATGTGCCTATGCCTCCTTCTTGCTTTCTAGAATATGTATTTCTAAAAATTGTATACAGTTGTCTTTATAGTTACCTCCCTAGCTATGATTTTTTTTTGATTTCTCAATAAAAACAAAACATTATATACAGACTCTGCTGTGAAGGAAGCTTACAATACTTTATTTTTAAAGCCAAAATTTTATAATGTCATTTTCTTTCTCCAATAGTAGACGATCCTAGGCTATCTCCACCATTCAATGGTGATATTCTT
>CABHPQ010169845.1:14088-25539 GCA_902168405.1 Peromyscus aztecus
ATTCTATAAATGAAATCAGATGGTATAATTGGGACACGCTGCAAGATTTCCTAGCTCCATTCAAGCGTTCCTAGGGGCGTGTGCCTCCCCCCTCCCCCCAGGTCAGTTGGATTCTTGCTTCTTTTAGTTCCCACTGACAGTTCTTTCCCGTGTCTCCCTACTCCTCTCCTTCCCCAGGAGCACATCTACAAGCTGATGAAGAGTGACAGCTATGCCCGCTTCCTGCGGTCCAACGCTTACCAGGACCTGTTGCTGGCCAAGAAGAAGGTACCTCGGGAAGGGCGAGCTTGTCTTTCTTAGCACTGTTGACTCTCGCTGCTGCTTGCTGCTGGTGTCAAATGAGAACATCATCCCTTGGGTTTTGATTTCTTTTTTTTTCCCTTTCTTCTTTCCCCTTTTCTGTCTGCTCCCTTCCAATCGAGAACAGTGAGGACGGTTACTGTCCCAGCCTCCCCCAGCCAATATCCAGGATATGGCATTCTGCCTCTGTGCTCCATTGCCTCTGTCTGCCTGTTTTGCATACAGTGAGAGGAGGGTGACCAGATAGCCTTGCCACAGTGGCTCAACCCCAGAATATCAGGTTGGCAGTGACCCAAGCAAATCTCTTAGGATAGCAGGGAGACTTTCACTGCCAATTCCATTCAGCCATTCCCAAGAGTCCTTCCCTCCCTAACCAGACTAGAAAGGGAGCACATGAAGTGAGGATTGGGGCATCCCCATCCTGGGAAAGAAAGGCTTGTCAGTTTTAATGGACCCACCAGACATCTGACTAATCACTAAAACAGGGCATTGATCCCTTCTTGCCGTGCCCTTCCTCACCATTTCTCTCAGGTTTTTCCCAGTTATTTGAGCCAGGAAGTCACCGCATCCCAACCACTTTCCTCCTCTTCCACTTGGAATTAAATCGTGGCCCTTGCAGCACTTGGAGTCTTGATTCACAGAGCCCCATGGCCCTCAGCGTGCAGGTGACGAGAGTGCCTGGACCGGGGACAAATTTAGCGAGATGTCTAGGGGAAGGAATGCAGAATGATACATGGGCTGGGAAAGGGGAGGGCAAGAGACAGGGTTCATGAGTCTGGTGAACCTGCCAACCTTGCGTGCACTTCAGCTCCAACCTGAAGAAACCCATGTGTGGTTAAGTGTGACTCAACTTGTTCCAAATTCTACTGCTTCCATTCTCACCACACACACACACACACACACACACACACACACACACACACCTTTCTTCTTCTGGTCTCCGAACCCTAGTCCCTAAGCACATAGTTGTCTGTCCACAGGCTTTCTATCCGATGGCCTTTCAGCCGTACACCCTTCTCTGTGTATTGGCAACTGTACTTCCTGTTTGCCTGTCTGCCTATCTGGTTGTTACCGTGTAACTCCAGAGTCCTGGAGGGCATTTACTTCCACCTTCTTGTTCTTACACAACCCCCAGAAGAATCCTAAGACTGAGAAAAATGAAAGGACTTCCAGAAGTTCTAGTGTCAAAAGCTCAGCTCTGTTGGTTCCCAAGTCCCTCCTTTGATATAGCTACTGGGCCAGAGAATGTGAAACCCGGGCTTTTGCCAATCCCCTTTTTGGTGGATGGGTTCTGGTAGAGGGGGGATGAGGCTCTCACACACAAGTGGCTCCAGTGCCCACTTTTTCAAGCACTGCAAGAAAGATCAAGGTCACAGAGGCTTTGGGTGCTTATATCCCAAGTCTCATGGGAGAAAGTCAAGAGAAGGTTTTCTTATTTCTTGAGGCTCAAGTCCCCTAAACTGACCGTAGTTTGGGGACATTTAAGGCTCTAGCAATTTCACCATTCTGTGCCTAGCTACATAAACATTTAGAGGACAGGTCAGAGGCCCCTTAGTCTCCCCATGGCTGTGGTCAGGGAAGGTGTACCTCAATCCAGAAGGCAGGCTGACCTAGCTGAGTCTGCAGATCCTCCTAACACAGCAAAACCTCCAGGAGGTCAGTGGAGTGGGGCAAGAACTAATGCCCTTCCTGGGAAAGGTTACAAATGAAGTTCATTACAGTTATCCCCCAGCCCTCAATTTAAGGGACGCTCTTCCAGCAGAAAGCCAGGGTACCCGCTGATCGCTTTCCAATATGGAGGAGTTATTTCCCAGATGGCGGTACTTTCCTTTCTATGCGTTTCTGAGAGTCTCCAAGCATCAGATTTGTAACTCAGCACCTTCAGGAAGGCCCAGATCATCTTCTGACTCCAGTGGTGCTCATCCTGTGATAGCAATACCCATGTTATAAAAGGGTGTGTGAGATTCCCACCCACCCTCCAGCCTCAGAGGGTAAGACTGGCCTCCGGTTTTGGCTGAGAGTCACGCCTGGTAGAGTCTGGAAGCACAGCCTTCAGCTCTGGTGTCCTTGATCCTTCCTCTTTTCTGCTATCTGCAGAGGAGAGGGTGGTTGCTCTGTGGAACTAGATTCTAAGGGTGGGTGACCTGGATTTTGATAGACAACGATGTAGCAATAATGATAGGATTCCATAGCCGCTCAAGGGGAACCCAACTCTATGGCCAGGGAATAAGAATGACAGTTCCAGAATTCTAGACCTGGAAGGGGCTTGACTTGACTCAGTGTCTGCCATCTGATGTCTTTAGGATGAGAGCTGAGCCTTGCCATCTCCATAGCAGACTCTGGGTATGGGCCTGACATGGATCCCACAAGTCCTATCTGAGAAGAAAGCCCAGCCCAACTCTATGGTCACATGTCATTTGTCTTGTGTTTTCCTTCTGCCACTTCATATTTGTCTTTCCGGAGCTTGGCCGAGTCAGTAGGGGGACATGGGTGGATGCCAAGGATGGCTGCCTTTGCCTGACCCCTCTGCTTCTAGCACATTCCAGACTCACAGACACCTAGCTGCTTCTTCAGTTCCCAAGTTGCAAGCATTTACCCTGTGTGTCCGTGTGTGTCCGTGTGTGTGTGTGTGTGTGTGTGTGTGTGCACATGTGTGTGTGTGCGCGTGCGTGAGTGCGTGTGTGCATCCATGCTACTGTGTGTGTCCTCTGAATTTGTCAACCTCAGGCTCAGGACCTGAAAGAGGGCTCTAATTTAAGCCAGCAGGTATTTGGGGACAGGACTCTGTCCTTTCCAGGTAGGAAACTTGGAGAAAGGGTCAGGCTCACACTGTGTCTCTTTTCCCCCTGAGAGGCCTGTAGTAGAACATTTCAGGCTTTTGCCCTCTCTTGCCTCTGCTCCTTGAACCTGAACTAACAGTTCCCCAGGGAGGAGGGATCCCCAGCCTTCTGGAATACACCCTGAGTTCAGCTTAGAAGGGTCACGACTTGGGAACTGAGAGTGTTTTCTGCTCAGGGCTCAGGCTTGTTCCCCGAGGCCTCAGCCCCCTTTGTCATTGCAAAGCACTTGAGTAGCCTCTCCTTGCTCTCGGGGACACAGAAAATCATTAGGAAGTCGTTGGAGTTAGCAGATGTTCCTCTAGGCAGGAAAAATCTCAAGAGAGAAAACGGCCCTGACACACACTCACAGATGAATTCAGGACTCCCCAGTGGCTGCTTCCGGACACCCTGTCAGTCCCCCAGCACCACCATACATGGACAGCTCTCGCTGCCCGTCTGCTCTGTGTCACCACTTGGGGTCCCGTGTGGATGCCCAGGGGCGTGCTGGCCACAGCCACCCAGGGCTCCTGCTTCCAAGCACCACCAAGAGGGAGTAACAAGCAATCATCTCCAACGGCAGCCAGCCAGGGGGTCTACCCAAAGCAAAGGCTCCACAGCACCACCCATGGCCCTTTAGAAAGCCGGTCCCTGTTCTCACTCTCCCGGGCTCCAGAGAGGCAGCGTGTTTCTCCTAGGCTTCTGTTTCCCTACTCTCCATCGGCTCTGCCTACAGCTCTGGCCGCTTCTCTCTGCCCCTTTTGCCGCATTTGGCTTTTGTGTTCTGTTCTTTAGCTGTGGCTGCTGCTGTTTAGAAATCACGTGTAAGCTGAAGATTTTTTTCCCCCTGTATTTTTCTCCCTACCCTTTTTTTTTTCTCCCCCTAAAGCCAGAAAGTGAGCAAGGTCGTAGAACTTCCCTAGAAAAGTTCACTCGCAGTGTGGTAAGTTCAGCTGGTTTTCTGCCCTCCATGTTTCTTTTGCTTTTGGTTTTGGTTTTTCAGATTTTTTTTTTTTTTTTTTTTTTTTTGGTTATCACCTTCTTTGGGGTGGGAGGGAGTCCAGTGCTTCCCCCCCCTCCCCTCCACTCACCCCCTTTTCTTTTGCAAGTGTCTGCAGCTTCTCTTCCAGGAATGGAATTGCAAAAAAGAGCCAGCAGCCCCCTCTGCAGAAGGTTCACAGCTCAGGGCCCAGCCTGAGCCCAGCCATAGGTGGAACCTGTGGCCTCTTTTCAAGGCTCTGAGGAGGTTGGGACCTTACTGCTCCTGGGGCTGGGGCTGTGCATCTTCTACAGCGGCCTGGGGAGAAGGTCATGAAACAAACCTTGAACCAAATTGGCTAAGAACCATCACTCACCTCAAAAAAAATTCCAAATTTCCCTCTGTGAACCCTGACAGTTGTGTTTAGTGCGGGTTGCGAGCTGCTGTTGCTGCTATGTAGACGGCTTTTGCTGTGGGCAGAAAGCAACCGTGCTGCATGGGTTGTGGCGACGTGGTCTAGCTGGTGTGTGTGTGTGTGTGTGTGTGTGTGTGCTAGTGGCCTCTGCATGAGTACCTACAGCCCTTAAGGTCCCTTGTCAGCCTCATTTGCATAGTGTGACCTGGAGAGGAAGATAGTTACTGGGTCCCATAACTGTACGAAGCACTTCCCAAGGCCAAGGGTTTTATCAGTCCCCCCAGGCCCTGATTCTGACAGTGAGTACAAGCAGGATCCAGGCTCACTGTCCCTGCAGGGAAATGGCCTTTCCCCTTTACACAGCAGCTTGGAGAGGCAGAGACTCACATAAGGACACAAAGGGAGGCAGGTAAGAGCAGTCCATGAGATCCCTGTGGGATCTATACCGTGATCTGTACAGCACAGGGCAGAAATATCTCCTTTTCCATGGTGGTTTCTTCTCCAAGCCTAAGGCTTGATGCACCCTGACTGGTCTAGAAGAAGCCACTGAGTTCATGGGACCCTGCCTGTACTATTAATATCAAACTGTTAGCAACCAAAGTAGCAGTTGGGGAGCACATGGAGCTGGCTACCTTCCCCTTCCCCAAGAGTGGGGCCCATTGATGCTAACTTGCCTTGTTTCCCCACCTCTGTCAAAGAGCAATGTCCTTGTAAAAACATGACTACTGTATGATTAGTACCCTTTTAATCCTTTCTAAATAGTCTAAGAAATCCTGGGTTGAAAGCTATGTAGCCATTTTCCTGTCATAGCTGGATGCATGTTAACAACATTTAGCCATGATTTTGAATTCACCATGATTTTGATGTGATGTACACATCACAACACCTCAGGGAGATGGCAATTAAAAGATAGAAGCTCCTCTCTCTCTTCATAGGTTTTCTCACAAGAGAAACCAGGAAATGCAGACTGTGAGACCTGTTGGCCCCTTGTCCTTACCGCTGATTTGCCGTGGTCACGTGGTCATCAAGGTGATACATGCACCGTCAGTGGCCAGGCCCGTGGGACCTCTTCTGGCCCACAATAGCGTCATAGAAAATGGGGGGGGGTCTTTCTGTATTGAGCTGAGGCCTGGATGCTGTAGCTGGAGAAGATTTAGAGAGTGAGTTTGACAAGTTAAAAGCAAGCTGTAGAGGCAACCGGGACTCTCGGGTACAAATTGAGAAAAAAGAGAGTTTTCTTTGTGGGAAAGCTGAGCTCTGACAGCCCTGTGGATGCTCTTCAGGTAGACTGTGAGGGCGAGGTATAAGAGAGGGAACCTGGTACTTAGACAAGATGTGCAAACATCTTCAGGTTGCTTTCCACGAGAAGTGGGTATCAGGACGGGCAAAGACAGTCTCAGTGAAGCTCCAGGAGGAACATTTCCTGATGTCCCTTCACCTCAGAAGTGCTGTGGGCTCGGTGGATCTCTGAGGTCTGTTGGTGAGCAGAACAGGAAAGCACCCGCCCCTCCATACATCTGGCATGCCGTATGAACTCACAAAGAAGCTGTTGGGAAGCAGAAGAACAGCTCAAGCTCTTGAGACTTAGGCATTTATGTGACAAAAGGCTCAAAGTTTTAAGAACGATTCCCTAAGTTTCTTTCATGAAGGGAAGGCTCTACTAGGTGATACATTCAGGCTTTCTGGTTCCATAAAGCCACAGATTGCCCTACCCTGCTCCTCATAACACCCCAACTATAGGTTAGCTATAGGTAACACCCCTACCCCACAGATGGAGCTAAGTCTGGGAACATGGCCCATGGCAGTAAAGATATCATCTCTCCGATTAGGTTACTCAAACTCAGAGCCCAAGAATTTGGGTTCAACATCCTAGTATTTTAATCAAACATAACCAGCCAGCAAATATGCCTGTTTTCTGAATATGGATATTCACCAAGTATTCAACTTCTCTAAAAGGAGATTTACATTATTCATAAAGACAAAGAAGAAAAAGGGGAGGAGGAGGAAGATTTGTTTGTGTTTCCTCTGCTTACCACTAACAAAGTGAAGGGCTGGTTTGGTATCATCCCCATGTCACTGAAATCAATAGGCAGATTACCCATATTCACCACTGATAGAGAATGTGTAGGGAAAAGCAAGGCAGTTCACTAATAAGGGCATGGGGCTGACTGCCATTTAGGATTAATCAATGGGCAGGGGATTTTGTCTGAGCAGTTGGAGAGCCTAGTCAGCTGGAGTCTTATCAAGACTGAATATGAGTCCAGAATTCTCCCCAGGAGCATGGCAACGTCTCTTCATTCCTTGATAAAGGAGGGGCATCTGCAGAGAGAAGGCTTTTCATGTCAGGGCGGGGCTGCTGTCAAAGGCCAAAGGCATCTATTCCTTAGGAGTAATTGAGCATTTCAGGGAGGCATCTAAGGCCATGCAGAGGGGTCTGACCATCCCAAGGAGCAGTGCTGGGAGGGTTTCTTCCTCCAGTGGAGGTTTCATTTTAAGTCACCCAAGGCTTTAATGTGCCAGAAAAATGTTGAGGGTGCAGTGCCAAGCATCACGTCACCTGGCAGACTGGAACCACAGAGCTTACCTAAAACCCTGCTTATCTGATAGCAAAGGCCAGGTTTAGAACCAAATGTGAGTGAAAATCTTTGGTGGGCTGCAGCTAACTCATAATGCGCTTTGCCTTAGGATGGAAAGCAGGACTCCCTTTGGTGGGCCTAGCTCCAGGTGTAGCCCTCTGGCCTTTCAAATCACAGGCTTTGTCTCAGCCTCCACTCTCAGCTACCTGTGTACGGTGAATAAGCCACACCATTGTACATGGTGGCCTTCTTCAAAAAGCTCTGGCTTTAGAGAGGACTATAATACACAGTAACTCTCAAGGGGCTTTCAAACATGGACTCAGGCCAAAGGAACCTATTTCAGCAAAGTCTAGAATCCGAGAGCTAGACACTAAAGGTGTAAGGTGCTGAGAGACCAAAGGAAGGGGCAGACAAAGTCAGGATGGCTCCGAATACACTGTATTAGGGACTTCCTGACAGGAGCACTCTCTGAGTAGCAGGAAGATGAAATTCCCACAGGCCAAGGGAGGAGGAAGGGGCGTGTATGCCAAGCCAGACAAAAATGGGCCTTGACTAAGTAGAATGTACCAGGACTTTTCCAAACACTCTTAATGTATCATATATCATATATCCAGGTTTCAGTGGCCAGTACCAAAATGCTTGGTTGACTATCTTTGTTTCATATTTTTTTATTTTGTTTTATTAATCGGGGAAATGTGAGTCTGGTGCCCATGGAGTCCAAACAAGGGAGTCAGATCCTTTGGATTACAGAGTTACAGACAGTTGTGAGCCACCAGATGTGGGTACTGGGCGGGGGGTGGGAGGGGCGGGGGCTGAACTCGAGTCCTCTGCAGGAACAGCACACACTCTTAACTGCTGTTGGCTGACTATTATCACAAACTTGGTTCATCCTATGTCACGTGGAATGACTACGGCCAGGGTTCCCTAGCATGCAAGGTGGCAGTCATCACCAAGATGTCAGCAGCTGGGTTAATCATCAGGGCAAGTCTTTCTCACTAAGCTACTTCATTTCCACAGTGGCCATAACATTTGAAATCAGCATTATCCTTGTAGTAATGCCTTGTGGGCTGCTTTTGTGTGGCGTTCTCTGAGGTCCTTTGGTGGGAAGCCCCTCGCTCACCACGAAGGAGAAGACTATCTCCAAGTACGGACCACTTTCCACTGCTCAGGACTCAATAGCCTGCCAGACTCCGCTCTCTTCCTGGTTTTGTGGTTGAGAAATGGTCGCGGGTGGGAAGAGAGGCGGGTGGGTGGCCAGACTGGAAAGTCTCCTCGCCCGGATCTCTCTTTGATGTCGAGTTGAGAACTGACCGTAGACTGGCAGCAGGCTGATGCCTGTGCAGGGCAGAACTCTGGCCGAGGACCAGGGGCTTCTGGGGAGGCAGGGCGGGTGAGAGGAAGTAAAGAGGTCCCAGCCAAAGAGCAGCAGCAATACCATTTCCTCTTTTGGATGGCAGCTGAAGCCATCTGGTGTGAACTCTGAGCCGGGGAGGAGCAAGTCCCCTGTCCCTTGTACACGGTATCGAGGAAGACACCTCGAAGTGTGATGGCGTTTAAGTCGAGAGAAATGGTAGCCCCAGTGTAGCTAGCTGGCAGCCACTCGTCTCTACCTTCCCCATTAAAGCCCCAGATACCCCCTTAAGAGTCCCATCTGCTCTAGTTATGGACTGCAAAGACAGAAAACAGGTCCCTGAGCAGGGCCAGGGGCCACAGAGGAGAGGGCTGAGGAGCGGGTTTCTACCCAACCCCTAGGAGAATGTGGCTTTGCTATGGTATTTCCTAGACTCCAGCAGCGAGGGCTGGAAGCAGAGGGCTCTTTGGCACAAGACCAGTGGCATCTCTGGCTTTGGGCTTTTCATTCTTTGTGTCCTGCCTGCCAAGAAATGCAGGGTGGGAGTGGAGGAAGTCAGATGGCGATGAAGCCCAGGGAGCCAGCCAGCTGTCCCCTCCCTCCTCAACCGAAAGCTAGGGGGGACCTGCTGGATGCAGGACTCCAGCCTCTCCCTGGGCCCTCCAGGCAGCTCCGAGGGACATGACTCCAGCTTCGAGCCAGAAGTAGAAGGCTGGGGCTTTCAGGAAGGGTTGAGGAACCAGGGTGGTTGACCCTGGGGTAGCATCTCCTTCTCCTGAGGTTGTTTCCTTCTGCCTCAGCATTTCCTGAGGAATGGCCTGCTGGAATGAGTCTTCAAACACAGACTCAGCAGAGTCCTGGAAGGCCTGGACCTCAGTCAGAAAACCTTTTCAGGTCTCCAGCTAGCGACGACTGGCTGAAACATCTTACATAAGGATTGCCTTTGATGGCAAACAGTCCTCGGGTCCTTTTGAAACCACTGTTCCAGACATTAGAGCCAGCCCCTCCCATCTGTCCAACCACAGGGATACCCTGGCTAGAGACAGCTATCGTAATACGTGGGTGGGGAAGAGTGAGGCCTCCTTCCCCAGAGCAGCATCAATGTCTCCCGGGACTACTCTGTGCAGAGTAGCTACTGCCTAGCTGTGTGATCTCAGACAAATAACTAGCCCTCTCTGAGACCTATTGTCCCCTCCCCCACCTTCCCTATATGATAGCTTGGACTGGTCAATCTCTAGCGTTCCTGTCCAGCTGGGAATGTTCTGCAGGTGTGAGCCTCTCTTCACACTGGGACTTTGGAGCTGTATGAATCATTCCTGAGAGTCAGAGAAGAGCTGCCCTTTTTGTCCCATTGGCCGCCTGATTCAGATGTGTCTGCCAGCCTTGGAGGTTAGGAGGTAAATGGTGGGTAGAATGGAGTCAGAAGTATTTACAAGCCCCAGAGAGGCACCCGCAGGAAGACTGAAGCCACAGCTCCCTGTCTCACAGGCCAGGCCCTTCAGCAGTCCAGAGCTCACTCCTGTGCTGAGTAGCTGGAGAGCAGGCAGAGGTCACAGAGAACAGGGAGCGGTGCCATCTTGCCTTGCCAGCTCAACAGTCCCTCCTTCAGGTCGGGGTGCCCAGTGGCAAGCGTCAGGGGCAGGTTGCCTGGGTCAGCTAGGCAGGACAGTGGTCCCAGGGTTGCTGCTGCTGAATCTGGGTACCGTGTGCTGCAAGACCAGGGATGATGCGTGGCCGTCAGGGAGTCATCACTGATGCCCTGTGCTTCCACAGGGAACTCTGAGCCTGTCACTGAACACTCTTAGAGATGAGTAAGGGGGTCTGGGAGATGAGGAAGTTGCAGTTACAGTCAGTGGCAGGCCAAGTCTCCTCTCGTCCCTGCCCTCTATTTTGGCCCACGGGAAGTGTGGTAAAGCACACAATTAATAGCTGTAAAAATGAAAGTGTAGAAATCTGTTTTTCATAAACGACCAAAGCAACTGAACCTGCCGGGCTGCTGGAAGGCAGCGAAGATAGATGCCCTGATGAACTGATCGCCACATCAGGGTCTGGGAACAGGGAGGGGTTTGTTTTGTTTTATCTTTATACAGAGTTTTATTGTCATATGGGGGCGACTCATCATCCCTAGACCCTGCCACCAGAACCCCAGTTGTTACAACTGATGATTCAATCTGACAGCTGAAAGCACCCCCAAAGCGCCCTGGCCACCCAGTACCAGTTCAGAGAAGAATTGTGGGGGTGGTTCAGCATCAAGACACTGGACTGAGCACGTCTCTGGGATGGTTACTCCCTCCTACCCCTCAACCCCCATCCCCCTGCCCACAGCACTGTTCCTGCCTTTCTCAGACCCCAGAGTGCCATGCAGTCAACTGAAAATCCAAGTCCTCTGAGGCAGAAGGGCTCAGCTGTGTGTTTACAGCAGCCGATTTCCATCCAGATCTCATCCCTGTCCGTCTGCCGGCGGGGCAGGCTGGGGGCAGACTGTGTATATGTGCCAGGCAGGGATCTATTTTGGGAGGTGACCCAAGCCCTTTGCCATCTTGTTGCCTCCTGGCCACCCCCACTAAGGAAAGTCAGCCTGCTGGAAGGTGATCTCACTTCAGCAGTGGCTGGTGGGGTGGTGGGATTTCAGCCTGTTCCTTGCCGCTGTGCAGCCAGATTCTGGCACATGCCCCCGTGTGCCCACATGGGAACCTCGTGGGCTCCCATCTGTCCAGTGAGAAGGCGGAGGGTAAAGGTGAGCCAGAACCCTGCACAGCAGAAGGCAGGCCACTCAAGAGACTGTGCGTGCCACTTTAGGAAACAAATCTGCCCCAATCCTGCCAGCAGGACAGAGTAGAGAAATCCGCTTCCAGGCTTCCAGGTCCTGGGAAGAGGACAAGGCCTTCCTACCCCAAGGTCAAGGAGACTCCACCCTATCTGTTCTCCAAATTGGAGAGTTGAAATAGAAGCAGGGGAGCCTAAGATCAGAGGGCTAGCAAGCTAAGCAGTGAGATGTCCAGGTCTCCCCCCCC
>CABHPQ010169845.1:25639-40189 GCA_902168405.1 Peromyscus aztecus
GCACAGAATGAGCCACTGTGAAAACCAAGGGGTAGGTACCAACCTTTGTTAAAGCAGCTAATGAGTTTCTCAGGTTGCAATGTAGTTAAGAAAGCCCAGTGTCCTAGAAGGAGGGTACACCTATACACCTATGAGGTGCCCACTGTAGGAAAAGCCTACAGGAGGCTGCTTGGGAGCAAATGGCCGCCTGGAGCACCGAAGGAGAGACTTGAAAGGAGGTCAACCAGAGGGACGGTAGTGCTGAGGTGCCTGTACAGCCAAGGAGAGAAGGGTGACTGAGGGGTCTCAAGGCAGCTCCCTATTGGGTGGGAAAAGACACAAGGCCCAAACCGCAGTGGGTCTTGTACACTCCCTTGTCATGGCCAAGTCCTGGTGGCCCTAGTAACAGCCCAGTCTCAAACAGGAGCGGGCCTCATTGGCTTAACATTTGGCAGGGCATTCCATTCTCCTTTTCCTGGGTGACCCTAATAACAGCATCCCTACGACAGGGAAAAAAACGTTAAAAGAGAAAAAAAAAATCTGGTGTTAGTGAGATTTCAACCCAAAGATGGAAACTCATGTCTCCCCCTTGCCCACCTCTCCAACCCTCGGTGATTGTCATTTCTAGCTTGAGGCTGTGATAACAGAAATGGAAATGGTCAAACACCAGAGGAGTGCTCCCTGCCTTGCGGAGTGCTCCCTGACTTGTGCTGCTCTGGGCATCTTGTTGCTAACCCTCTGTAACTTATCCGGGGTTTTGGTAAGCCGGAAGAAATTCAGAGGAGAAAGGGACTATGACGTCATGCCAAGGGGGACAGGAGTGATAAAGATGTCTGACCTCAAGCAAACCCGATGATCATCTTTGTTTCCCAGAATAAATGGGCCCATCTAGACTGTCCCAAAGGGTAAAGAAGAACAGGTGGACAGAAAGAATGGGGAGGATTACCCCACTGGAGAATAGTCTGACAGCATTTACAAACTCCACAGTCAAGAACATTGCAGAGGAGCTTTTTGTGCTGAATTCTATAGTGTCTTCCAACTGGAATTCCAGTCTGCACTCAATATTTCTTAAGGAACCTTGCCATATTTAATTCGGTGGTCTACAAGTTGTGGGAAAGATGAATGGACTATAAGGAGGGAGTTTGCTGAGATTGGAGAAGAGGGATCCAGGGGTCTGCCTTGGAGAAATAACAATGACACAGAGAAAGCCAGGGAAACTCAAGAAGCAGAATTTCTGCCCTCCACACATCATCCATGCCTCTCCCCTTCCCTGACCTTGACCATTTGCTGCTGCTGCTGCTGCTGCTGCTGCAGCTGAGCCCTGGGCAACAGGGCTCTCTTCTCTGCATGGCTGAAAGGAGGTCAACCAGTGAAGGACATGGGCACTCATTGGCACAGGGGGCTGGGCACAGTCGGGAGCATAGAGCATCCTGGCCCTGGGCTGGAAAAAGCATGGCTTGTCACAGTTCCCATGAGGATGGGTATTTTGTTGAAATATAGACGTCATGTGCTCTTACTCAATGCCACTGCAGATTCCAGGCAAAGACGCTGACACCAGGACCCTAACATGCCTCCAGGGCTGAGACCAGAAAACGACTGCCCTCCCTGCACGCCCCTCCTCCCAGGTCCTGCCTAGGGAACCCATCTTAGACCCAGCTCTGGGGACGGGAATGAAGGGCTTTCATGTCACATTTTTTCAGCTGTCCTGAGAAGCAACCCGATTGCAGGTGACACTCCGCCTCTCTCAGGCTTCACCAGGGACTGCTTTCAACTCATCCTGGGATTGTGTAATTATGGTGATTACAGCTCATGGCTTTTTTCCTCTCTTCATCTTTTGCTTTCAAATTCGTTGAGGCCTCTCATTAAACATGGCGATCCTGGTAAAGTCAGCAAAGTTTTAACAAGACTTTTTTTTTTCATGTGGAAGAAAGCTCAGACAGGGTTGGTAGCTGTTGTGTTCTCAGACATTCCTTTAAACCTCTGTCAGGAGCAGGTCGATCCCTTGACTTAGGAGGTATGTGGCAGGGAGATTCAGGGATCCAGAGCCACCAGGCCTTATCCACATACCTCTGATCTTCATCTCTTCTACAAAGAGCAGGCTCATAGACCCTCCTGTTGAACACACAGACTATCCTTCAAGAACCAAAAAAAACGCAACCCTGTAGTCTGCAGCAAAAGTGTCAGGCAGAATTTGTTCTGGGTGATAGATGCTATTAGGTTCTAGAGCACCCATAAAGAATATACATAGGGGGCAACTGTTATCCTATGTGGGTGATCATGACCAGAGATCATATACTCGACGGAGGTTTCCTTGGTAATGATACGGGACTTCAGACCCCATCATTTGCTAGTCCTCAATCATAGCTTTCTCGACTAATTCCTAGGTCTGTAGGACATCATAAGAAAGACCACCAAGGAGAATGGGTTGGGTGGTAGCCGCCAGAGCCCCTGACCTGCCTTTCGGTAGCTTCTTCCAGGTTTGGGTCAGGTTCCCATTATGACCATGCTCCCCAGAGACTACAAGGACTGCCTGGTGAGGTGCATCTTGCCAGCAGGAGTGTATCCTTGACTGGCCCCTGGCTGGGCCTCTCCCCTGGCTTCTTAGAACCGTTCATCCCGCTCCTGTTCCTAGGCAGTTACCTCCGCTTGTGTCCCTAACTAGAGGATGGAGCTGGGTTATGACTAAGCTGTACTAACCACCTGGGATTGAATGTCAAAAGCTTGGCCGAGTGTCCCCACCTGCATTCTCATCCCTACCACAGATGACCGGCTCGTTCTTCCCCCTGAGAGCCATGTCCCTTTAGAGCTCACAGGAATTCAGAAAAGGAAGTGAATCAGAAGCAGGCAGCTAAAATGGAATCCTCACTCGCCTGCTCTACCTGACGTTCATGTAAGGCCTGGAGAAGTCACTCACGGGCCTGAGGGGGGTATAACAAATCCTGTCTCACACAGCAGAGGTCAGCACTAAGTGAGAATATGATAGCGACAGCTGCCGTTTCCTGGGAACTCATGGTGTTAACCATGTCATGCTGGGCATAGCTTGAGACGGACTTCGTTCTCCTCCAACTCTATCCCCGAGTTAGGTGACCATGAGAAGATACTCTAAGCCTCGGTTTCTCCCTCTATAAAAGAGAAATAATAGTAAATGATGAAGTATAAATTTTACATAGAGCACACTGTTTGCAGCCTCCGTATTTGACAAGTATTTAGTATTATTTCTCATGAAACGCATCCTTAGTTCTCAACAGCATTCCGTGAGATAGGTATCTCTGTATTGATTTTATAGTTGAGGGCTGTGAGCGACACTATGTGCAAGGTGCATTTACTATAATGGCTGCCGTGATAACAACTCAGCATACGGGAGCCATTATTACCGGCCTACTTTAAACTTGGTTCATCTGCTTTCCTGGGGAATGGAGAGGGACAACGGTACCCAAGAGGCCAGCCTCTGGCACATGACCTATTTCTTGGGGCTCTTAAGGACTTCCCAGGAAGCCTTGGAGCTGTGGAGCTCATCAACCTAAGAGGTGGGAAAGGCCACAGTTAAAATGTTGCTGGGTTGCCAAGACCTGACCTCGGGACTCCCACAGAGGCCCAGGACTTTAAGATGTCTCCTTTCTCCAGACACAGACCAGGAACGGCTCTGTCCCTAAGAAGTGTGTAAAATCCAGTCCTCCGACCACAGCCCTCACAGCCGCATTTCCAGGGCAACTCACCTCTCAGCTGTTTGCCTGCCTGGACCCACCCTGAGCAGTGCAACCTCACACCGAGGCCAGTTGCTCCATCTGCCAGATAAACAGGGGTTTCTATTTTTTAAGCACTTATTATACAGCAAGGCTGTTGGTAGACTCCGAAGCAAGTGTCAGGGAATGCTCTGAAACATCTCCATAAACCAGGTCCCTGGGGTGTGGGCTCCTACTGCTTGTAACATTGGTAGAGACAGGGGTGACGCAAATGGATTTTCCTGAGGAGAATTTGGTATTTTTTTTTTTTTTTTTGCTGTTGTTGTTGTTGTTGTTTTATATGTCTCTAAAGGTAATGGCTTCAAGTTCACAGTGTTGTCAAAGGTTGGCGCTGTTGGGAGCTGATGTACATGAGGCTATCTATTAACCTCATAGCTGCTTATGTATCTTGCATGAGGTGCTTATGTGAATGCCTGCCCCATGGACATGCACACGTGTGTACACGACTGCATATCCATGCGCACAGGAGTATACGCAGGTGCATGCGCTGCCTTTTTGATACCCACCTAGGTGTTCGGTGTACGGTTCATGTATTAGCATATGCTGCAGGCCTGCATGCGCCTGTGCATGGACTGCATGTCTGTCACGGCTGTCTGCGCATCTGGGCAGGGGCTCCTCTAAAGCCACAGGTCTTCACAGTTGCAGCTGGATGAGTTACTCTTCCCTTCCCTTCCCCCAAACACAATTGCCCAGTGCTGCTGGCGCAGAGTCAGAATGGCCGCCGCGTTTCACCCCCGAGGTGGCTTCCTTCCAGCAGTGGGTGAGTGATGCCCGTGTCTGTACACTCTCTAACCTTGGGGATCCTTCTACATAGACAGTGTTCCACCGTCCAGCAGAGATAATCTGTCTGTCTGTCTGTGGCCTTGACTCTGCTCATAGCTCCTATCCTCAAGCATTGGTCCCCCAGACAGTCAGTGGCACCCATTTCTTAGTATCCCTGTTTTTGACATCCATAGTTTTTTCTTCCTCAGAAACAAGGAGTTGAGTATCCCAGACATGATAACAACGTGAGTCCTTTGTCCTGGAGGCAATGCATAAATACCATCCTAGGAAGGGATCCTACAGTTCATGTCTCAGGGTACCCACTTCCTAACAACTTCGTGGGTGCTTTCAAATCCAATTGCACTGACCTGGGGTTTCCTCTTCAGAATAAGGCTGTCAGAACCCTTCCTTTGCAACCCCAGACTGAATCCTCAGGGAGGCACAAGCCCTCATATTCCTATATGAGGGAAGAGTCTGCAGGGGAAGAGAAGTAGGAAGGTTCTCCGAAGCTAAGAAATTCAATGGCCCAAAGTCCTATCCAGTTGACACAAGAATGCTGCTTAGCCTCTCCCTTTCCAGGCTAAGAATGCCCAGATGCCTAGCTCGTAAAACACTGAATTGCAGTCAAGGTGGTAAAGAGATTAGGGGAATGAACTGCCTTCTTTTTGTATGCCTCCAAGTAGACATGGGCATTCATGAAGTATTCTGCTTTGGGTGGGCAGAGGGCAAGGGGCAAACCAGGAAATTGTCTTCCTGCCTCCTGGGCTCTGCCTTAGCAGCTACCATAGTTAGGGACACCCGCCAGTGTGTATGTTTGCAGGAGATAAGTGCCTTTCGGGTAGATGGCATTGAAATCTTCACAGGTCCCCAGGAGAATCTCATACTGCCAAGCAAGCAACTTCTTCTGCCGACTTGTCCATAATATCAAATTACTAAGCTTTAGCTTCCTGCACCCTGTAGTCACAGCCGAGGGTTACTTCTACTTCCCTGTTGGAAAAACAGGAGCATCCAGTTGTTGCCAATAGCAACATAGTCATCTCCCTGTTTCCTTGAGTCTTTGGCCTTTTCCTAATTTGGAGTAAACCAGAGCTTAGATCTCCGTGTACATTTGGGGTGGGGGGGGGGAGGAAAAGCATGAGGCAGACATTGAGCAGGCCCCAGGCAGGTATGCTACTGAAGGGCTCTGCAAGCGAAATCCCCCCTTCCCTCCCCTCCCTGCCCGAGACCACCAAGAAGTTCCTGCAAGCTGATGGTGGAAGGGGCAGGTTGCTCCACTGGAGTGAGAGGAAAGAGAGACCGAGGGCCCTGCAGGCTGCGGTGGGGGGAACAGTTTCCACTGCAGAGGAGGTGGAGCGGCAGGGGAGATGGAAATGCACAACTTGGAAAGGAGGCCAGAGAGTCCATGTCTGGGCATTCTGCCATCGGCACAGGGCTCAGCTGTTGCTCTGTCGTCTCTCCTGGCATCCCTGCCTGGGTCCAGATTAGTCTCTGTGCAGCTGGAGGGATATGGAAGAAGGTCTCCCATGGCTGACCCAAACCTACAGACAAACGTTAGCTCTGCAAAGGTACCCTAAGTAATGATTTTGATGGGAGGCAGGAGCCAGGGTCCATGGATACCATCCAGGGAGGGTTCCCTAGCCTGTCTGGGATACCCCCAATTGGGCACTTGGTCTATAATGACTTGAAATGGGGTCGTTTCTAATAGGAGTTAAGCCCGCTCTGCCCGACCCATCTTAGAAAAGCCAATGTCACATCTGCTTCCGTCCTTGAGGTCACTACAGGAGAGCTCAAAGGCACTAGGAGCACACAGTCACAAACACAATGATGGTTTCACTGGGTGTGTCCAGGCACCACTGCTGGGAATCTACATGCACCATGCCCGCCTGCACCGCGGCTCCGTGCAGTAGGCAAAGGCACCTTGTACCAGGCTTACCAGTCAGTGAGGGATCCCTCCCCTATCACAGAACTCCCAGATATAGAAAAGGGAAGCCCCTGAGCACTGCAAAAAGTGTTTGAGATGGGCTCAAGTATATTCAAGGAAGAACACCCCATACTGCCCAGGAAGCTGGTACAGTGTAAGTGTGGAGGAGCACCTAGTGCCTGGGTGTTCCCATCTGCCTCTTCCCTTGAGAGTCAATGGCCGTGTGCCAAGAAGATGGGTGGTTCGTGAGGTCTGTCACCTTGTCTCTGCCCCAGTGTGGCTGTCTGCTCTCAGGCAAATCTCTCTAGCTCCACTGGAATCTTTTCCCTCATACATTACATGATGATAAAGAATTACGTAACCAGTGAAGATGTCATGGGCATTTGTCCAAGTGTCTGTCAAATGCCCAGAGGTCTGAAGTTTCACCATCAGGGGCAGCTGCCATTAACTGTCTTATAACCAGATCCCTAGTGATTGGGACCAGCTCCACCCTGCCTCTACCAAGGCCTGGGCAATTGGAAAAGTATGCTTGCAAAGAGAGGTACATGAGCTATAGATGCCACTTAATGGGTGAAGAATCAGAAATTCAAAGAGAAAGGCCCTGGGAGGTCAAGAGACAGGTTGACCCATTTGTATTCATCTGGCTAGGGTAGCTGGCAGCTCATCTTTCCTAAATTCAAATTTCAGACAAAAACAAAGGAAAATTACCAGTAGGTGTTAGAGTGAGGGATTTGGACCTGAAAACGGTCCCCGTGTTCAAATGATGGGCTTGCTGAGCAGATTCCATAGTCCCGTCACTCACCGGGCACCCACTGACCCCCACCTGTTTATACCACCCCACGTGGCAAGAGGAGCTGTTTCCATGGTTTTTCTTCTGATTGTTTTTGCTTTGTAAAGCAGATTGGTGATCAATCCGATCTACCTGAACATACACTGCTTTTCAGGCATACGCTTTTGTGACTTGTTTGAGTCTCACCTATCTATCCCTGTGGGGTCTTTATTCCTGTTTTTGAGGGTCGTTTCATCTTTATGGTATACCTTCTTATGTAATCTCAACTAGAAAGAATATTTTAGAACAAATCAAAAGCCCTTCGGCCCCTGAGAAGGATCAGAAAGCTCGATGAGAGCCTTGGAGGAATCAGCCCCCAGGAATCTTGCCATGGGGTTCCTACCCTATGGGTGCCCTGTGGCAGGGTGGAGCAGCCCAGAAGTATCCTCTTCCTTCCAGGCTGCCCTGTTTGGCCCCACTCTGGATGCAGCCCAGGTAGTTCTTAGCATGTCCCATTGCTTGTGTTTTTCTATTTCTTCGGCCCCACTTTACATAGTTGAGAACAGGCGAAGAAAAGACAGGGGGCTGAAGATGCTTTGAAGTCGTTGTAAGTAAAGGCTCTTCTACCATCCCCTGTCAGGGTTTCTCAGACCCCTGAGGCCATCCCAAGAAGAAGCAGCCCTCTCCCTCTCCACTTTCCGTTATCACCGGGAAAGGAGATGTCATGGAATTCCGCATACTTTTCTATCCAAATCATTCCTCTTGCCTTACTCAGTGCAGGGAAAGCACCAGGAGTTCTGATCCCCAGGGAAAGATGAAGTTAGACATACCCTCTGCTTCGTCCCCAACTGCCAAACCCTCACCGGGACCCCTGGCCTTTGAACCTGGCTCACGGCTTTCCAACTGCTCTCCTTGGCCTGGCCCACCCCCATCCACTGAGCCCGTAATTCTGCAAACATACATCCTCTGTGAGCTTGAGCATCGTCAACTCACAGATGACCTTCACACTCCTCTGGAAAGGACAGCCTATCTCTGAGTTGGTGTGCCCAATTCGGCAGAACACCATGTTTCATTAGCAAGGATGAAAAATGCTTGTGTGTCACACTAAGGGGTTCAGCGGGGATCAATGGAAGCTAGAAATAGTGCCCCAAATTAGTCCTGCCCAGAGGGATCTGAGTTTCTCCCAGGTGGGAGGAGGGAGCAATCAGTTTCTAGAATGATAAAGATGGACCCAGCAGCTAACAAAGAAAACGGTAGAAACTTAGTGACGAGACAGCTGGGTTTTTTTTTTCCCCTCCCTAATCTTATTTCTTGTAGTTTCCCCCTTAAATTCTGATTGTATGTGGTAAAATGCAGATCTGAAATACAGGGTTCAATGAATTTGATAAATTATACTCCCATGTAACCTACGCCCCACCATCCGACAAAGTCCCTTACCCCACCCTGAGACCCTAGTGATCGGCTCTGCTATCCCCAGCATGCCCTGGTACCCTGCTCCCCACAGGGGTTTCCCTCTGAGCCACAGCTCTCCTCTCAGCCAATGAGTTTCTTAGCCTCAGTCTCCCAGGTAAGTAAGTGACAAAGGTTCTTGGTCCCGGAGTCATGCATGCTTTGTTGGTTACTATCTAGAAGTGTGACGCCCAGAGCCTCGGCATGTCCAGCAGCATGTTGGTTCTTCCTCTGGCACGGCACAAAAGGGAGCTCTGCCTTTTGTGCATTTTCTTTCAGAAACAAAGGATCCCGTAACACCTTCTTCCGGGCTTCTAGCCATCTCAAGGGCCACAGAGCTGAAATCATCTCTTGGGGCGGGGGGGGGGGGGGGCGGGGGGCTGAATGTGCGGGTGTTTGGGAACCAGGAAACTTAAGCATCCCAAGTTTTCCTGGGCTACACTTCGCCAAGCGTGTGGAAGGTGAAAAGTGCTTTGTCTGTGTGCAAGGCTTTGGTGTCTCTGGGATGTACCTTCCACAGTTCAGTTCTTAATCACTGTACATTTTTCTCATTTGGACAAAGGCTGCCTGCTAATAGCATTTTCAACCACCCTCTGCTTCACTCAGCTACACCAAGGCCTCAGGCTGAGCTGGCACCGCAGTCCAATCCCAACTGACTGGCACTGAGGAACACCACACATTCACACACACACACACACACCCAACGCTGCTGCCTCTGTAACTCTATGAGTGCCAGGCATGGGCTAAATGACCACACCCCTTCTTTGAGAATCATTCTAGCTGGAGGCAGGGTTGGGAGAAAAGTAGAGGGAGGAGAGAGCCCTACGGAGGAGTACAGGAGGCTCTCCTGTCTCTGGGTAGAGCCAATGCTGTAAGCATCCTACAAGCCCACTGGGTGTAGCCTCTGGGGCAGCTCAACTCTGAAAAGAGACAGCTTCGCCTCTAGGATTTCACTTTGATCCCTGAACACCACAGGAATCTTAGCTCTTCAGAAGGCAGGCTGCTGCTGAGCCAAGGGGAATTTCACAGTTTCTTTCCCCAAAGCCCCTGGTCAGGTATCCAGCCCTGCCTGCTCCTGTGTGATTAACTTCCTTGCAGCCAATAGCCCAGCCTCACTCTCTCGGGTGACGGTGTGGCAGGTGGATTGCAGCTAGACCATCTCAGCTGAGCAGAATGTTGTCCAAGCCATCTCCCAAGCGAGCCCTCCTGACCTCCATCTTTAGCATCCGAGCTGGCATTTGGTAAATGTGTGAGCTCGGCAGTAAGAAAAGGGCCAAAAGGCCACATCCCACCACCTGGATGCTGAGAGACTGGTACTGTTCTCAGGAGCAGATGCTGGGCTGGTTAGTTACCTCCTTCATCCCTCAGGTCCCCAGAAATGGGAGAAGTGGGGAGAAGGGGTGGGGCACACCATTTGCAGGCTGGCCACGGGTCCTTGGAGTCAGGGTTGTGAGGCTGTTTTTGGCAGGAAGAGATTAATTATCGCCTCCAAATCCAGCTAGGCTCTTTCTGTAGAGCTGGGAAAGGTGAAAGGTAGGGGTGCCTCAGGGCTAAAATCACTCAGAACAATCCTCCAGGAAAAAAAAATTCTCTAGCCTGTCTCAACACACAGTGCCTCTGCAGCCACAATGACCTCGCTAATGAAGATGGAACTATAATGAGGTTTTGGGCAACTGGTAAACCTTACCTTCTTTGTCTTTCAGCTTTTAACACAGACATTGGCAATATTTTTGTTTTGCTTTTTTTTTTTTTTTTTTTGGTTTTTCGAGACAGAGTTTCTCTGTGTAGTTTTGGAGCCTGTCCTGGATCTCGCTCAGTAGACCAAGCTGGCCTCGAACTCACGGACACATTGGCAATATTATTTTTTATTCAAATTTAGTGATTTTTTTTTTTTTTTTTTACTAAACTGGAGCCTCAATGCCATGTATAGCAACTCAGGCACAGATATCTAAGTATATAATGTTTAATCTGGGACCCTGGTGGAGGAAAGGTAGAGGGGAAGAGAAGCCAGATTAAGTGTGTGGTTACTGCAGCAACAGGCTGCACCTTTCATGTGAGTAGAGGTGAACACAGGTGACAGGAAGTAATATTATCATCGCCCCAGAAGGCCTTTATGCCTGCACCAAGAAGGCACATTCCCACATGAATCAACAGGATGATGAATGTTCCCTGTGAGAAAGCACACCCTGGAGAGTGACAGTTAGCCTGGGATGGAGGCCTTGGAAGCTCGTGTCTGTCTTCTAAGAGGCACTGTGGCACTGGCCCTGCTGCAAAAGCACTGGTCATCCTTTCAGTGATGCTCAGGTTGACATAGGATGGGCTGGGGACATGGCTGGGTACACACATGTTTGCCACATAAGCATGAGGACATGAATTTGATACCCAGTACCTACATAAAAAGATGGATGTGGGTGTAATCCCAGACCAGGGATGAACAGAAGCAGATCCCTGTGACTCCTTGGCCAGCCAGCCTAGGCTACTCAGGGGAGCTCTAGGCCAATGAGAAACCATGTCTCAAAAACCAAGGTGGACAAGTGCCTCTCATAAATGGCAGGTGAGGTTGTCCTCTGATCTCTGCATATACCTACATGTGCACACACACACACACACACACACACACACACACACACACACACAGAGGCATATACATACACTGGCACAGGAACCCTCAAAGATGTTTTTTAAAACCTGACTGAAAAATCTTTAGCCTAGTATAAACATAGCTTGCTCCAGGCTAAGTTTAGTGCATCTGAAGAATGAGATAAGGTTGTTGACAGGGAAGGGGTGTGTGTGTGTGTTTGCATGTGTGATTTTTCTTTAAGATAGGGGAGAGATGAAGGAAAGGAACAGGAAAAAAAAAAAGAAGGGGAGTAGACACAGTTTTCTGACAGCTCCTGGGGGCAATTCCATTTCTGGACAAGCCTTCATCCATGTCATCAGCAGTCTCAGCTAGGCTGACTGTGTCCCTCCATAGAGAGCAAAGCCAGATGATACACAGCCCAGGATCCTGCCAGCTCCAAGCTCTTGTTCGTTCATTAGACCTGCCCATTATCCATCAATTCATCAATCAGCAGGTTTATTGAGTACCCTACTAGGCTTCACCAACCAGATCAATTTTTTTTAATTACATCCAGCTTACACGCAGTCAAGCCCAGTAAACAAAATGAGCCCTCACACCCCACTTGGAAATGAGCACGAGGAACGGCTGGCCCATGTACTCTCCAATGCCAAACTCCACAGTCCGTGCTGATGGGGGATCATCTGCTGCCCTCTGCAGCTGGTGATGGTGTCACTGACCCACTGACAATAGCAGGACAGGCTTTGAATGTTTTCTCAGACATGGCAATCCATCTGCTTGGGTCCAGCCACACTCTTCTCTGAGACCCCTGTCCAATAATAGGAATTTCCAAAAAGGGTACACAGGGAGTGAGTAGAAACCATGTCTGGGGAAATAAGCAGAGAGATCAAGCTTCACTCATCCATGTGCCTCTCTGGGCTGACCAGTAATGAATTCTCTTCCAGATCACAGGCTCCTCAAGCACCCCAACAGAGCATGTAGACAACTAGAATGTCTGTGCCTAGGACCTCTGTGCCTCATGTTCCAGGCCTCATGGTCCTGTTTATTCTTTGATTCTGAGAATAATGGCCACATAGGATTTAAGTAAAGAGTTCATAGGCTTCCTGGTTCAGGGTCGTCACGCCTGGCCACTGGGCACTACTGTGGGGAGTCAAAAACATAAGAGGTAGCAGGAGCACACCCTCCTGGCTCCTCCAGGGGCTCCAGAGAACACTGAAGTTCCCAGTCATGTTTACAGTCACAGCACCTAGAGACCAAAGTTCCCCAATCCTTTGTCAAGCCTTCATTTCAAGTAGGATTCAGTTCTCAGAATTCCTTAATTTCTAATCAACCCTGATCTATCATCACCATCTATTTGTGTCAGTCCACCATTCCTGACCTCAGACTTCCCCGGCACACCTTTTCCTTCCACGCTTAGAGTAAAATCAAGTGCAAGGACAGCCCACAGGTGTTAAAGGATCTGAGGGCTATAATGCGTAGGCTTTGGTAAGTAAAACTTCCATACCCCAGCTAGAGTGCTCGCCCTATCTACTCACTCCCTTAACTTGCCTGAAGTCCTGTTATTTTTTTTTTTTTTTTTCAGTTGTCCTTAGCTGGGGCTTCCTTCCCTAGAGATCCCCTATCAACATGGTCAGCTGGGTTGGAGAGTTGATCGTTTGGCCAGAGTGACTCCTACAACAATTAATTCGCCTGTTTGGCTCTCTGTCTCTGTCCCTCTGTGTGTGTCTGCACACTTGTGCGTGCTCTCTGTGGCTCTCTCTCTCTCTGCAGGGAAAGTCGCTGGCGGGCAAGCGCCTCACGGGCCTGATGCAGTCCTCCTGACCGTCCCCACCCCAGGGCCCGGGCCTGCAGAGCACCCGGGCAGGCGGCGCTCCTCATCCACCGACAGAGCTTCCTTGCGGGGAGATTTGGTCGCTGTGAAGGAGAAAGAGTGAAGGCCACGGAGAGCCATGGTGGGGAGATGTGGTGGGTGAATGGGGAGACGAGAGAGAAAGAGTCTACAGGTGCTGGGCCAGCCGGGGAGAGGCCCCTGTTGACAGCCTCTCTCTTGTACAGTCTCACACCAATGCTCACTCTCTCCGAGGGCCCATTTCTAACTCGGTCAGAGAATGTCTCGCGGGGTTCCTGTCTGACGGTCACTTGAGACGTTAACCTCACCTGTCCAGTCGTCTGGGGAATCATGCCTTCCAGCAAACTTCAGAGGGATGAGCGGACCCGGGCACATAGTATTACGCATCACCTCCTTCCTCTCTCTGATGCTCTCACAGTGCTCACTGCCACCTGCCTTCCCCCCCACTGGCAGCCACCCGGGTGTAGCGAGCGGGTGGGCAACAGACACCGCTTTCACATAAAATGTCAAAAATCCCATCTTCAGCACTGATGGCACGTCAAGTTCTTTCCACCCTCTCTGAGACCAAATTTTAAAACAGCCTCTGCGGGTATGGTGGCCACCCTCTGGTGCCATAAATGCCCAAGGGTGCAGAGCTCAAAGAGGCACCAGTGCAGATGACGGAGTGTGTCGCTTAGACACTGAAGGTTCTGGTGACGATCTTTTAAAAACATCATTTCTTCTTGTCTCATGATTTTGACCCTTGCACCTTGGTTTGTTCCCTCATGTTTCACTCGAAATAAACATGGCCATGAACTCAGGGGCCATTGGGAGTCTCCCCACTGGTAGCCCAAGTTCCTGGAGGTGGATGGATGGCAGGGCTGGCACCAGGCCTGGCCAGACTCTTAGTGAGTTAAGGCTCAGTTATGCCTGAAGCTAAAACACAATATGCAGTGGCAGGTCCAGGCCAGAGCCACAGGATTCCCTTCTCAACCTCATTCTGAGGGCCCAGCCAAAGCACCCTATTAAACATAGCCGATCACCTAGGAAGAAGCAACCTGGGCAAGAACCTGCAAAAGTCCTGTGTTCTTCCCATGTGTCAGAATATCCATTTGCCAACCTGGCTGCAAAGTCATGCCTATAAAGCATCACATCGGGTCCTGAACACATAGGAGGTGCTTAGCAAATGGCAGCCAGCACAGCTGTCATCGACATTGTTCTTGTGGTTGCCATGAGCCCTCAGACACCGCTGTATCAAGCACCACGCTTTTAAATTCAAGCACTGTCTTCCACGTGCACTTCCCTGCCAACACCTGTTAGGTTGGCCCTTCTTTTGATCTACTTTGGTCATGGGTGAAAACTCTCCCTTGGGAGTATATCAACAGAGAAGGGAGAGAAAGAAAGAACAGAAGGAAGGAAGGGAAAGGAAGGAAGGAAGGAAGGAAGGAAGGAAGGAAGGAAGGAAGGAAGGAAGGAAGGAAGGAAGGAAGGAAAGGAAAGAAGGAAGGAAGGAAGGAAGGA